>VMDO01006188.1:42422-103232 GCA_007922755.1 Pedetes capensis | reverse complement strand
CCATCGAGTCGGTATCCGACTCATAGCGACCCTCTGTACAACAGGGGAAACACTATCGTCAGTGCTTCTCTGCTGTGCATAGGGTTTTCAATGGCAGATTGATTTTTGGGAGGGGGTTGCCAGGACCTTCTCCCAAGCCTGCAGCACCTGGTGTTCCCAGGTGGTCTCCCATCCAGGTACTAACCAGGCCCGGCCCTGCTTAGCTTCCGAGATCTGACGGGATCGGATTCCACAGGGCTATGGCTGCAGGCTCTGTAAAGGCATAGCCTGAATGAATTTTTTCTCTTTCTCTAAATCCAGGCCAACCCTAATGTATGGAAGTCACTGAGGTCATGCTCAGGAAAGTACTGCTACCACTTCTCCAGTGCCTATCCTGTTGTATGTGTGTGTGTGTTTCTTTGAAGTGCTGGGAATGGAACTCAGAGCCACCTGCGTGCTAGGCAAGCACTCTACCATTGAGCTACAGCCCTGGCCCTCCAACTTTTGTTTTAAATAACTTTCTTGGTTGGTTGAAGAAAATGCAGGAATGAATAATATTCTTTCTCAGATTTTCAACCCTTAATTGGTATCACTGGGAGGAGGACCTGGCAACCCCCTCCCAAGAATCAATCTGCCATTGAAAACCCTATGAACAGCAGAGAAGCACTGACGATAGTGTTTCCCCTGTTGTACAGAGGGTCACTATGAGTCGGATACCAACTCGACGGCACCTAACAACAACAACAATTGGTATCATACTTCTAGGGTCACACCTGACCCCATGATACACATACCCTCACTTAGGTAAGCCTGCAGCCATAGCCCTGCCGCATCAGGGCCCATCAGATCTCAGAAGCTAAGCAGGGTTGGGCCTAGTTAGTAGTTGGACGGGAGACCAACTGGGAGCACCAGGCGCTGTAGGCTTGGGAGACAGACTCGGCAACCCACTGTCAAAAATCAGTCTGCCATTGAAAACCCCATGAATAGCAGAGAAACACTGACAACAGTGTTTCCCCTGTTTTATGTAGGGTCACTATGAGTCAAATACTGACTCGAGGGCACCTAACAACAACAACACTTAGGTAAGTGCTACAAGTGTCCCATGTCTGGTACCCAACCAGGAGTCTACTTTGACCCCACAATACCAGTTAAGGGCCAAATAATTATCAGATCAATGTTTTCCAGTTTTGTTTCATGAAAAACACTGATCATATAAGATATCTTTGTGAAAAAGAGATTTTGTAGCCAAATATATTTTCCTTATTGCATATCACTCCTATAGAGTCACAATGTATGTGACTGTCTTTAAGGTTATGAGGGGTCTTGCAGATTAGGAAGCTCTCTTACTTTGGGCAGTTCGATAGTGAAGAACATCTTGTAGCTCCTGGAACTGTCTTACTACTGACCCTTATTAACATCCTACAAGTACACCTTGTGAAAGCTTGTGCTGGCTCTGCTGAGCAGGGTATTCCTTTCAAAACTGGGCTTTGACAAGTAGTACCCTTTTAAAAATAATTGCTGTTGCCTTCCTCTCGAACCCCTACCTATTACATTCCACTCACAGTGTGGTACAAGGGTCAGTGTTGGATGTGAAATTGTGATGTTACTAGTACAGGACTAGAGAAGGAGCTTGTGCCCAGAATAATAAATAAATAATAAATAATAAATAAATAATAAATAATAAATAAATAAATAATAAATAAATAATGCACTGGTCACTTTGTCAAGAAAGTACTGCTGTCTCATTGTGAAGAACATGTCAAATAAAGTAAAAATATGCTGAGTGCCATAAATCACATGCCAGCCCAAGGTTTGAGGACCACATCTGAGTAATAACTGCTTTAGTTGAATGTTCCTCTACCTTAAATTCACAGTGGAATCATCTGAGGATCTCTTAAATAATACTGATGCCTGAGCCTAAAATCGGACCATAATCAATCAAAAAAAAAAACCCCCAACAACAACAACAACAACAACAACAACAACCAACCAACCTATAGAATTCCTTATAGTGGAGACTTAACATAGGCACTTGAGAAAAATCTCCCAAGGTGATTCTTATGTGCTAACAGAGTTGGCATTATGCTTTAGAAAATATTCACCTTGGCATAAGGCCTGGTGCTTGATGTCAGCTGTCAATTGAAAAATCTTATCATGCTGATCGTATGGGTCTGTCTTGGAGGTACCCATGGTTAGAGGGTAAATCTGGACAGGCAGCATGGAATGAACTTTAGAACTTGTAGGCAGATAAGCTATCCATCTTTCACATCGCACACGCTCATTCTCTCTCCCCTCCCCCTTTCCGAAGTTTTCTTGCCTCTCATTCGCACTTTTAGAAAAATAACCAACCTTCTCCATAGGAGTAGTGGAAACCTGCCACCTTGTGACCAACATCCTTTCCTGCAAGCAATTGTTATAACCCTCCTGCTCTCAAACTCCTTTGCAGCTTGGAAATGTGGGCAGAAGAGTTTTGTCCAGGCTCATGTGGATTTAAAACTGAAGATGGAGAGAAGGGAAACCAGTGTTCAATATGCCACAAAAGTACTGCTACCACTTTACTGGTTTTGCCACTGCACTCTAGTGATAGGGCAAAATAGGACTCAATCTGCTGGTGGCCTGGGTATTACTCCCTGAGTAGCTGTCATCTTTGTGGCATTGCCCTCTTACCACATGCATATAGTCAGCCACCATAGCCTAAAATTCTTGCAGCAGCATATGCGAGAAAACTAATTTTGACATGATTGTTGTTGTTGTTAGTTGCTGTCAAGTCATGTCTGACTCATAGCAACCCTCATACAGTTTTCAATGGCTGATGAAATTTCGAGATTGCCATGGGAGTGTATTGCTACATCCTTCTCCCATTTTTTGCTGTGATGGGAATCGAAACAGGGACCTCAGAGACTGCAGAGCAGCGCTCCACCAACTGAGCTAAATGCCAGCCCTCTTGACATGATTGAAAAGCTTTAATTGCCATCCATGTTTATAAACCATTCTTAGCATTCTAAATTGCACTGATTCAGATATTAATTTGTTATACTCTACAGTGTTTCTTAGTGTGGTTAAGAATTAGCAGTTTGAATAATGCCCATGGGACAGTGTTGAACAAGCGACATTATATCCTGCATTTTATCAACACTTACCCTTGTCTTGCCTCACAGCCAATATCCACACTCACTTCAACACATGAAAGTCACATGTCCACTTCCACCCAGGTGCTAGCAGATGTCTCCTTAAGAGACCCAGCTATTTTAAGATATATATATATATATTTTTTTTCTCAGAACACTTCCAAGGCATGCCTCAGGCATGTCCAGCTTTGGAAGCAAAATACAACATTTGATTTAAGATCACACCTCCAAGGATGGAAGGAAAGAGAGCCCCCTTCTGCTGGGAGAACACCACATGAATCCCCTAAGATGCAGAATCACCAAAACCCTGTCCTACCCACTTTGCACAGGGTAGGAAAGCTACAGAAAGGTTTAATTCACTTTCCCGATAAGTGTCAGAACTTAATTTGAATCTGGTTTTTCTGGCTTCCAAAACCTATGCCTTTTACCCTGCATAGCATCCCAAACATCCTCAATTTTTCCCCTCTTGTTCCATACATGCATTTGTTATTTAAGAACAATTTTAGTTCCAAAAGACATCTGTTGTTTAAAAGAATGAAATACTGTCCACATTCCACCGTCAGCTTTGTGGGAGCAAGCAAATGACACAAGTGAAAGGGCCCCAGGAGGTACTTTATCCTTCTCTGGGCCCAGGGATGAATGGGGTTCGGTGTTCAGAAGGAGTAAATGAAATGGCCCTTAGCCTTCAAGGAGCTGATGACTTTGGGCACACAAAGAAAGTGGACTCATTATTGAATAAATAAATTCAATTTGAAAGCAGCAGAACTATTCCTAAGCTGAGGATGGTGGCATGTGCCTGGAATTCCACCACTAGGGAGGCTGAGGCAGGAGAATGGTGATTTTGAGGCCAACCCAGGCTACACAGCAAGACCCTGCCAAGAAAACAAAACAAAATAACTCACCAAAAGCAAAGAATAAAACGGTTAACAGACAAAAGATATGAAGAGGTCACTTGCTTTCTCTCTTTTAATCCAGAGGGTGCTTCTCTCTGCCTACAATAGTAGAAGTGAAGAAAGCTCATTTTTAATTACTAAAAAGCTTTTTTCCTCAGTTTAATAAAATTACCACCATTGATATGAGTGTTACTAAGACATGTCCTGAGCACTTCCCCAGGCCCATATGGCTAGATATTAGCCACAAATTCCCTTTCGTTACTTGTGGGAACTCTATTTTCTAGCCTAAGGTACTCAATAATGAAAACAATTACTGACAATTATTCAGCAATTAGTATGTGCCACCAATTTTACCTAACATTATATTCGTTCTCACAACAGTCCTTGGGAAATAGGTTGTTGTTGTTGTTGTTGTTGTTGTTGTTATTGTTGTTGTTAGGTGCTGTTGAGATGTGTCCGACTCATAGCAACCTTTAAAGGGTTTTTAATGGCTGACTGTTTCGGGATTGTCTTGGGAGTGGATTGCCATGTCCTTCTCCCATTTTTGGATTGCTGGGGATTGAATCCAGGACCTCAGAGACTGCAGGGCAGTGCTCTACCAATTGAGCTAAATCCCAGCCCCTGGGAAATAGGTAGGTATATTCTATTCTCTATTTTATGGATGAGGAAACTGAGACCCATCACAGTGAAATAACTCGTCCAAGATCACCTGGCGGGGAAATGGTAGAATAAATATTCAAATCAACTTTGTGTTGCCACCTAGTTCACGATGGTTCCATTATAGGAAAATGTTCTCATACCTAGGATGGCCCTAGAAAGAGCTTCCATTTTGTTCTCTAGTTATTCCTTTGTCATCTTATTTAGACACATTATCTAATGTACACAGCCATTGATAGAGGGACCTTGTTCATACTGTTAGAGAAACAATAAAGTGGTGTCTTCCTCTTAGGAGAAAAGAGGAACACCTTGATATAATTGTAAAATCTTTCCAGGGAAACCTCTCATCAAATTTGACTTCATCAAAATGCTTTCCATTTTGCCTTGCTCAGAGTTGGGATTTAGTTGCTGTGCTTGTGTAAGCTGCTCAGCTGCAGGCCAGCTCTTAAACACCTTGGGCCAATTGCCCTTCTACCTTAAAACCTTGTCTCTCACAATGTTATCTGATGATCTAAGTCCCTAAGTGACAAAACTTTCACTACATAGTGGTGATATTGTTCTTAGTGACTTCCACAAGGAGTGCAATGATCCATTTCCTTCCAGAAGCATGAAGAAGCACCAGGAATTTCCATGATGTATTCTATGCAGGATATTCTCTATTGTGCTTTGGCTAGATGCTTTGCTGTCAACTGTGAGCATCTTTTTTAGTGCCACACACTTCAGGTTTACTCTTGCTAATCTTTTCAACCATTCCATAAGGTGGGCATCAGCAGTCTTGAAGGGCATGATGAGGAAGCTGGCATGTAAAAATGTGAAATAACTTGTTCACAGAGTCATACAGCTAATCGATGTCCTAAGTAAGATTTGAAGGCAAGTCTGTTTAGCTTCCAAGCTTGAACTTTTATACCATACTTTGCTGCCTTTGCTCTTCCTACACCTTCACTCTTCCTTTCAGGCATAAGACATGAGAAAAGAGCCCTGAACTGTCTTATCCACTATTGGTGTGAGCTAGTGTGTAGAAGAAAGCCATACAATTGTCTTCAATCTCTCAGAAGGGTTGTTGGTGCACCCTGTAGCAACATCTACTTGCTGCAGGTCATTTTGCCTGCAATGCTTGCTTACATGGAGCAATGCTTCAAATCCATGGTTTAGCTCATGGGCCCAGGAGGTCCTAAGGCAGGCTTAGCCTATTCTGCCATGATCTTCCTTGCCACAAGAAGGCAGGGGTGAGGCAAAATTCTGGACTGCCATGTTTCTCAGGTGGAGTCCACACAGATAGAGAAAGCCTGTTTTTTGGTTATCCATATTGGGACCATCCTGGTGAGAGCTCACATGTATAATTCTTGCTCTGGGTTTTTATGCCCACTTTGGACTACAGGGATCTTGTGCAGTGAGAGGAGGAGCCACCCTTTTAGAATAATTTATCCACAAATACAAAGAGATTATGGGGGCCAACGTGTCCATAAGTGGAATAATTCACTTCCGCCTCTCTCCTTGTGTGAGCAAAGATCACTTTCCTCAGATTAGACAGAGACGCTTCACTGAAGACCTCAATAGGCACAAGCTGTCTCCATCAAATTCTACCGGGGACTTGCAATTTTCCCCTGTGATGACACAGTTGATTCTGCCTTTTTCAAAACCGTAAAACACAGGGACAAGGAAAATGTGCCATTTTGTGGTCACTAGTTGCTATTCAAACAGGACACAGAAACACATACAAATGGACACATACCACTATTCAAAATAGTTTATGGGGTTGGGGGAAACACTTAACAAGCAAAGAAATTGGAGAGCTCACATGGTCTCTACACTGGAGTCCTTTCTGGGATATATCCAGCCCAGCAAAGCCCAGACTAATCACAGCCCTCAATGGGATTATGTAGTCTTGAGTAAACCACTTGTACAGTGAGGATATTTGTATAGCAGACTACCACAGACCATGAATAAAATATGGCTCTTCATGAAACAAGGCAGCAGTATTTTTCCTCTGTACTCACTTCATTTTTCTGAGAAGGTAGCATTTTGGATCCATGTTAGAAGGTTCATAAATTGATTTAGTAAATCCCTAATTGCCATCCATGCTTAGTGTTAACCTAGTAAATCATTTTTTAAAAATATGTCCAGAATATTTTCTGAGGAAGGGAGAAAAAATGAATCAGAATAGCTTAGGAACCTAGTACTCTAGTGCAACTTTTTCTTTGAGAACTGCTACTGATGTCTTAAAAGAGATCAATCTCCCTTCCCAGGGAGGACTCCATTCAAAAACAAAGCCTTTATTTCATCCCTATGAATAGAGCTTAAGAAATTGAAGAAAAAATTCAAGCCTCAAGTGGCAGTGGTGAAGGATTCTACAGGGAAAACATTAAACAATGCAGGAAACATCAAAAGAAGATGAAAGGAATACAGTCATTGTACCAAAGAGAATTGGTGGATGACCAACCATTTCAACAGGTTGTATATGATCACGAACCACTGGTACTGAAGGCTGAAACAGAAGATGCCTTGAAGGAGCTGGCAAACTACAAAGCTCCAGGAACTGATGGAATACGAATAGAGATGTTTCAACAAACAGATGCAGCACTGGAGGTGCTCACTTTTTTATGCCAGGAGATTTGGAAAATAGTTATGTGGCCAACTAACTGGAAAAGATCCATATTTTTGCCTATTCCCAAGAAAGGGGATCCAACCAAATGTGGAAATTATGGAACAATGTCATTATTATCACACACAAATAAAACTTTGTTAAAGGTCATTTGGAAGTGATTGCAGCAGTATATTTATAGGGAACTACTAGTAAATCATCCCAGATTCAGAAGAGGGCATGGAACCAGGGACATCATTGCTGATATCAGATGGATATTAGGCGAAAGCAGAGAATACCAGAAGGATGCCTGTCTATGTTTTATTGACTATGCAAAGGCATTTGACTATGTAGATCATAACAAATTATGGATAACACTGTAAAGAATAGGGATACCTGAACACTTAGTTGTGGTCATGAGGAATCTGTACATGGACTAGGAGGCAGTTATTCAAACAGAACAAGCAAACACTGCCTGGTGTAAAATCAAGAAAAGTATGTGTCAGGGCTGTAGCCTATCACCATACCACTTCAATCTCTATGCTGAGTAAATAATCTGAGAAGCTGGACTTTATGAAGAATAATATGGCTTCATGATTGGAAGAAGACTCATTAACAACCTGTGTTATGCAGATAGACACAACTTGCTGAAAGTGAAGAGAATTTGAAACCTTTATTGATATAGATAAAAAACACAGCCTTCAGTATGGATTTCACCTCAACAAAACAAAAATCCTTACAACTGGATCAGTATGCAGCTTCATGGTAAATGAAGAAAAGATTGAGGTTGTCCAAGATTTTACTTCACTTGCTTCTACAATCAACACCCATGGAAGCAGCAGTCAAGAAATGGAAAGATGCATTACATTGGGAAAAACTGTTGCAAAAGACCTCTTTGAAGTTTTGAAAAGTATAGATACCACATTGAAGATGAAGGTGCACCTGACTCATGCCATGGTACTTTCAGTTGCATCATATGGTTGTGAAATCTGGACGTTGAATAAGGGAGACAGGAGAAGAATTGTTGGTTGTTTAGAATTGTGGTGCTGGAGGCAAATTTTGAATATACCATGGACTGCCAAAAGAACCATCAGTTCTGTTCTACAGGGAGTGCAACCAGAATGCTCCTTGGGAACAAGGATGGCTAGACTGCATCTTACGTATTTTGGACATGTTGTCAGGAGGGACCAGTCCCTGAAGAATGACATCATGTTTGGGAGAGTGGCAAGTGAATGACAAAAAATAAAGACCCTCAACTACATGGATCGATGCATTGTCTGCAACAGTGGGCTTAAACATAAAAAGATCATGTGCCTGGCACTGAATCGGGGTGTGTTTCTTTCTGTTGTACATAAGGTTGTTATGAGTCGGACCAGACTTCATGACACCTAACAACAATGAATAGAGCTGTACTTGTACTGAATAGATACCACAGTCCTTGCATAATGTCTAGCAAAAATACTCAATAAATAACTTATTCCTCCAATACATTTAGATATTGTGAATTCAAATCATTTGAATTCACATCATTTGCCCTAATTCCAGACAACAAATGTCTTCCTAATCACCATTAGCAGAATGAATATATTTGTTAATCGGTATTGACTGAGTATTTTGCACAGTGAGGATTACACTGGAAGCTAGGCACAACATAACAAAAGGGATACTAACTCTGACCTCAAGGAAGAAATAAAGACTGACAGGAAAGACAGGCTCTGAACTAGTCTACTACTTAGATCATGCTGCATTTAAAACCACTCTAGAACATAGTGGCTTAAAACAGCAATACATTTTCTTTCTTTCACATGGGAGTTTGGCAAGGTGTGCTGCTTATCTTGCCTGAACTTTGCTGTATATTTGTTGTCTGCTAATAAGCCAGGGTGCCTCTAGCTCTTATAGGATGGGTTTGTGTAGGACACCTTAGATCTCCTGACTGCATGTATCCCACGAATCCTTTTTTTATCTTTCATTCTTTCATTTGTTCATTCCACACTGAGCAACTTTTCTGTGCATCAGACTCCATATGGCCTTATCTTCAAATTATTGAAAAATAAGTTCTAGCCTGGTAATAGATGTTTAAGACTCATCAGTCTATGGAAAATATTAAACCATGAGAGCAGATATCTCTTTAGCATACTGATCACAAATCTTTTAGGTAAATACCCAGAAATGGAATTTCTGGATTAGATGATAATACTATTCGTGGTTTTTCAGAAACCTCCATATAATTTTCCATGATAATTGTACTAATGTACATTCTCACCAACTGTGGACAAGGATTGCCTTTTTCCACAGTCTGGTCAGCAGTTGCTATCTTTTGATTTTTAAGAATATTATCCTAAGACGTGTGAGATTATATTTCATTGTAGTTTTAATTTGCCTCTCCCTAATGATTAGTAATGCTGAGAATTTTTTCATGTATCTGTCTTCTTTTGAGAACTGTCTATTTAAGTCTTATGCCCACTTCTTAATAGTATCATTTTCTTGCTGTAGAGCTTTTTGCATTCCTTGTATATTTTGGATATTAATCCTTTATGAGATGCATGGCTTAAAAATATTTTTTCCAGGCTCTGGGTTGTCTCTTTACTGTGTTAGTTGTGTCCTTTACTATAATCCTATCTGTTTTTATCTATGCTTTTTCATATTTACCCCAAAGATTTCAAGTAGTATGCTAGAGATTTCAACACACCCATGTTCACTGCAGCACTGTTCATAGACGCCTAAGTGTCCGTTGTTGAATAAATAGATACAGAAAATGTGATACATATATACACACCGGAATACTATTTAGCCTTAAAAAAGAAGAAATTCTAACATTTGCAACAACATAGATGGAATTGGACAACATTGTTGTTATTAGGTGCCATGGAGTTGGGTCCAACTCATAGTGTCCCTCATAGGGTTTGCAATGGCTGATTGCTTTGGCAGTGGATTGCCACACCCTTCTCCCATTTTTGTGGTACTGGGGTTCAAATCCATGTCCTCAGAGAGTACAACACGGTGCTCTACCAACTGAGCTAAACCCCAGCTGGACAACATTATACTAAGTGAAATAAGCTAAATACAAGAACAAAAAATACTGCACATTCTCACTTGCATGCGGAATCTAAAGCAATTGAACTCATAGAAGCAGAGGTTACTAGAGGCTACAGTAGGATAACTAGCAGATGATAATCAAAAGGTACAAACTCATCTTCTGTAGCCAGAGTAAGTTTAATTCTTTCCTTTAATTTTCTTCTTTTTTAAAGATCTGTTGCACAGCTTGGTGAATATAGCTATTAATTTAGCACTGTGCATTTCAGTGTTTCTGAGAAAGTGGATCTTGAGTGTTCTTATCACAGATGTTGTCCAGTTTTTGAAGTGATGGGTAGGTTGGGTGGCTTGATTTGGTCTTCCACATCATATTAAAAAAATCATAACATCACTTCATACTCCATAAATGTGTACAGCCATAATTTGTCAACATATAATGTAAAAGAATAAATTATAAAAATTCATGAGAGCAGAGAAGGCACTGAGGGAGAGAGAGTAGATAGAGAATGAGTCATCACAAATGAAAAGGGAATGATGTGCTAAGAGAACTGAGGGAGGGCTTGGGGTCCAGGAAGGAAGGATAAGTGCGGCAGGATGTAGTAAAGAAGCATTCATTTAATATAAGCCTTTCATATTTCCCTTTAACTTCCAGGCTTTGTAGTCCAATTTATTTCAGTGTAGAACAGAAGTCTCTTCAGCTCTTACATTTTAGAAATAAATGGTATAAATTATCAAAATGGGCTAGGAAGAGTGACCCCTGATAGGTGGAGTTATGAGCAAGCACATATTGTCTGACTACTAAAGAAAGTAGGTCTTTATAAAGATACATTGCTTTTTCTTCCCTGTTGATGTTGGGTGCCATCAAGTCAGGTTTGATTCCTAGTGCCCCTATATATAACAGATGAAACACTCCCTGGCACTATGCCATGCCCGGCACTATTTCAGTGCTTCTCTGCAATTCATAGGATTTTCAATGGCTGATTGTTTAAAGTTCAGTCTTTGCCAAGACAGATTTATTTATTCTTTTGTTGTTAACTTATTCAGTATTTTTCAGTAGCCTAAAAGATTAGATCACTGGTAATTAAAAATTTAGAAACCGACAAATGCTGGAGCTATATTAACGTACTGCAGTCAAGAATGACATTACATGAGTTTCTAATAAAGCAAGTTTTCTTCCAAGTTCACAGACCTGTGCTGCTGCTAGACTATGAAAATTGATTCCTTGTCTATTAGTGAAGGTTTTTTGCTGAATCAAAGATCTAGTGTTTATGAGGAACGAAAATGCAATTATTTTTGTAAAGAGCTGTTGGGTTGACATGATTTTAGCTGAGTTTTCACCTAGGATTTGCAAAATTGGATCCCAAGGAAATGTTAACGTTCCATACAAAACTAAATGTAAATTTTCCATACAGGATGTCCTTTTGTGCAAAGTCAAATAACTCTTCCGTAGTGGCTTCAAGTGGAAAAACGTGCTTTGTGTTCTTAGGATGAGAAAATAAATAAAATTAGTTCACTTTTCACAGTGCAAAGTTTGAGTGTTTGGGGAAAATTTTTCTTTGTGAAAGAAGCCTTGAACTTGGATCACCCCTTAATTCAGACTATGTTAGACTATAATTCATTTCAAAAGTAACACCACAGGCTAGAGCCCCTGGATAGTTTTTTTCTAATGCCCTTTTCCTCAAGCCATGAAAATGTCATGGTAGTAAATACTGCATTCATTCACCAACCCCTAATGGCATACAGGCTTTTTTTCTTTCTTTAGCACATCCAATGTTACTTGCCTGCCTTTGTCTCAGTTGAATCTGTCCTAAGACAGGATCCTATACTTAAGTGTAGATTGAGGTCTCAATAGTGGAACATGCATGTTTACCAGGAAGATGGTATATTCCTGCAGCTTGTGAAGCCCTTTGATACCCTGCCTTTTTTTTTCACCAGTCTGCTAGCCTTGAGAAAATGTTTAGAAGAGGAAAGAGAAAGATCTCAGCAGGTAACAGGGAGAAGGTTAGATTTAACACACAAACTGAACTTTGTCCTCTCTCCTGCTGGTAGTGTACATGGGGAAAATCAGAAGCAGACCCGTGCCCCTAGAGTGCTACAGGCCTTTGATATTTATCATCCTTATGCAATGGTACCTAATTTTTTCATATACAAGATTTGGGCAAATCAACCAAGACATTCTAAAACTTTCTAGCAAATAATATTTGGCTAAAAAAAACTATACCAATCTAATGTGGGATGCACAAGTGAAGACCTAACACCCAGCTAGCATATTTGCTATTGTTTTTTTTCTTGCTGTAAACTAGTTGATATGTTTATCTTTCCTTCAGTCAGTACTGCCAGACCTTGTGTTGGGCTAGAATGGGGTACATCAACCTTGGCACTATAGAATTTCAGGGCCATGTAATTCTTTACTCTTGGGGCTATCCTGCACATTGTAGGACGCTGAGCAATGTCCTGGACTCTACTTACTAGTTACCGGTAGTAGCCCTTCATTATGAGAACCAAAAATATCTCCAGACATTGCCACATGTCCCACAAGGAGGAATATTACCTTGTTAAGAACCCTGAGCTAGCTGGGCATGGTGGCACACACCTGTAATCCCAGCAATTTGGAGGCAGAGGCAAGAGGATCACAAGTTTGAGGCCAGAGGCAGCATGTACAAAATTTAGTGAGACTCTGGCTCAAGATAAAAAAGTAAGAGGGGGCTAGAAGTGCAACCAGTAGGCACTTTTGAGGTATGTATGGAGGCCTGGGTTCAACCACCAAGTACGGCCAAAAAAATAAATAAATAAATAAAAGCATCATGGGCTGCAAAAATAAGTATGTAACTCAATATGTGTGGTCTGAAAATTACTTCTGTTTAACCACAACCATTGTGGTTAGGATTTAGCTCAGTTGGTAGAGCGCCGCTCTGCAGTCTCTGAGGTCCCAAGTTCGAGTCCCAGCACCTCAAAAAATGGGAGAAGGACGTGGCAACCCACTCCCAAGGCAATCCCAAGACAATCTGCCAATGAAAACCCTATGAGGGTCACTATGAGTCAGACACGACTCGACGGCACCTAACATTGTGGTTACTGTTATCATTTGAATCTGAAATATTCCCAATAGGCTCATGTGTTTGAAAGATTCGTCCACAACCGGTGGCACTATTTTGAGAGGTTATGGAAACTTTGAAAGTTGGGCCATAGCTGGTGGAATTAGATCACTGAGGGTGGGCCTTTGAAGAATATTCCTGGCCCCTGGTTCTGGCCTCACTCTCGCTTCCTGGTCTTTGGTAATGTGAATGAGCTGTGCTCTGCCACAAGCTAGTGCCATCTGTTCCACCATGCTTTTCCTGCCACGATGGACTGAAACCCTCTGAAATCATGAGCTAAAATAAATCTTTCCTCCCTTAAGTTGTTCCTGTTGGGCATTTTGTCACAGTGATGAGGAAAGTGACTAATACTAAATTATTAAGGTAGTTGTTGTTGTTGTTAGGTACCTTCGAGTCGGCTATAAGAGTCATAGCGACCCTCATAGGGTTTTCATTGGCTGACTCTTTCATGATTGCCTTAGGGAGTGGATTGCCAGTCCCTTCTCCCATTAAGGTAGTAGTTTCACCTTAATCCAAATTCTGCCTTTTTCCTCCCAATCATCTCCCTATACCTCCCAAATGTTTAGGTTATCTAAGCTACATATAAGCTTTTCTAACAGAGCAAAAGGTGATGAGCTGATGTAAGAAAATTGAGGCAACATACAGTTAGTCATTCCACAGTCATTTGATGAGTACTAGCTTAATTTCTTTCTTGTGTCTACTATAGGAGACCTGGAAAATTGTGACAGAGTATCTGCCTCTAGGATCTTAGAGACAAAGCTCTCACATATGAAAAGTGGTAGAACTCAGTTTGTGTCAGGGCTCAGGCTCAAGTGTCACCTTACTCAGAAGACCTGTTGTCACAGTCTTTGCATTTTTTAAAACTATTTTGTTAATTGGGTACATAGTAATAAGGCAGTTGCTATTTCCATTGTACAGCCATTACATCGTTTTTATTGTACTTTCATCAACTTACATAATTTATAGAACCCTTTGATTAATATGTGTTAAAAATATGCAATTATGAGTTATATCCCTTTGTTTTTCCCCATATATTCATATAGTTGCATCATATAATTTGAGATTATCCTCTCTTCCTTTATCTCTCTGCATTATTTCCTCTCCCCATCCTCCTTCCACAAACTTTTTTCCACCCTGCTAGGACCTTCCCCCCTTCTTTCTACTCTGCTTGTATTTTCTCTTCATAGATAAGCCTGATTTTTCCTTTTTATATATCTATGTATGTATAAGTTTTTTGTTATTCCTTTAAGTTAGGTTTGACTCTCAGGTATGAGAGAGAACATATGGCATTTATCTTTTTGGGCCTGGATTCATTCTCTTAGGATGATATTCTCTAGTTCCATCCATTTTGCTGAAAATGACATTATTTCATTCTTTTTCATGGCTGAGAAATATTCCATTGTGTATATATGCCACAACATTTTTATCCATTCTTCTGTTGATGGACATGTTGGTTGGTTCCATACCCTTTTGATTGTGAAGAGTGCTGCATTGAATATGGAAATTCAAGTGTCCCTATGACATGATGACTTATCATCCTTTGGGTATATTCCCAGGAGTGGTATAGCTGGGTCATATGGAAGTTCTGTTATTAGTTTTCTAAGGTATCTACATATTGATTTCCAAATGGTTGAACTACTTTACACTACTATCAGTAGTGTAAAAGGGTTCCTTTTTCTCTGCATCATCACCAGCATTTGTTATTATTTGTTTTGTTGATCTTTGTCATTATTACTGGAATGAGATGGAATCTCAGTGTTGTTTTGATTTGCATTTCACTAATGACTATGAATATTGAGCATTTTCCAAGTGTTTCTTGGTTCTTTGAACTTCTTGCTTTGAGAACTGTCTGTTCATTTCCTTTACACACTTATGTATTGGGTTATTTGTTGTCTTGGTATTTATCTCCTTAAGTTCTTTGTATATCCTTGAATTTTTTTTCTCTGTCCAATGTGTAGGATGATAAGATTGTCTTCCATTCTGTAGGCTTTCCCTTAACTCTATTGATTGTTCCCTTTACTGTACAGAAGCTTCTTCATTTCATGTAATCCTGTTTGTTAATTCTTGTTGGTGTTTCCTGGGCATTTGGAGTCTTGTTAAGGAAATACTTTCATATGCTTATGTGTTGGAATGTGTTTCCTATCTTTTCTTCTAGTAGTTTTAAGGTTTCTAGTTTTATATTGAGGTCTCTTTTCGACCTTGAATTGACTCTTGTGCAAATTGAGATATATGGGTCTGTTTTTAATTTTCTGCATATGGATATCCAGTTTTCCCAGCACCATTTGTTGAAGAGGCTATCTTTTCTCCATTTTCCTATCTTAGCCCCTCTGTCAAAAATCAGGTGGCTATATTTGCATGGGTGTATCTGTGGGTTTTTGATTCTCATGATTCTTTTATAATACTTCTTCCCAGGTACAGTCTTTCCTCAGTAGAATTGATGATGACCAGAGGTAAAGCCATTTCTCATTTTTTATATGTTCTCATATCTAGATAAAAATTCAGAAACTTAGAATGTTCAATCTAACTGTTCAGATTCAACCTATAATTGTGACAGACACTGGACTATTTGCATCACTCTAAGTATTTCATCTTAAACAATACTAAAAAATGAACCATCCCTTTATCCTGCATTTTCATGGTTCTTTTACAATGAAACAAGCACATGGTATCAGGCAAAGAAAATTTTGTGAGGTTTTGCATAATATTTTGAGGGACATACAGGAGTTAAGCTCATTAAATTCAGAGGAAATTATACTCCAATTGACTATCAAAGAACAGCATTAAATTTATCTCTCAGCCAATTTAATATATTTTGCTCTATTTTTGAAACCAATTGTGTCTTATTTGTTCCTACTTTTTAGTTTTGAATTTATTACTTTATCCAAGTAAAGTGTCCCTGAGACTTAAGGAACTTAGAATAAGGTCTGTTCCTTCCTCAGGTCTCCATATCCTTATCTGCAAAATGAAACAGAACAAAACAAAATCATACTGAATGGGTACTGAATTCTCTTCTCATTGTGTATGTCTCAGATTGGTACAGAATATGACTCAGTGTGTTACTGTTTCTAAGAATTTTATATACTGCCTAACTTTGTAGAAGTTTCATGTTTTGCTGCCTTAATCAAATGGCTCCCCATGGCCATTTGGTGATGGGCTAATCCTTTTCTGATTCTTGCTGAAACACATGATATTGATTCTTGACTAGCTTTGAGAAGAGTAGAGCCTAGATGTGGTATATGGCACCTAGAAAAGGAAAGGTAATATTTTCTGACTACTTGATTGTCTCTCTTTCAAAAATTAACTCATATGAGCTAATTAGCTAGTTAACTTACCAAATATTATACCATTAGAAAGGGAGGGAATTGAACTACAGAACCAAATTACCTTTTCTAAATTGTACTCTGCTTTATCCAAAAGGAAGACTCGGAGGTCTCACCTTGAGGACTGAGCTTCACATTATTTCCTGATTCAGAAATGGTAGATATCATATTCCCCATCAGTCCTCCATTGACCAGCCTCCATCTTGAGGCTATCTTGGTATTCATGCTATTCTACCTACAGTTGCTCTCTTCCCCTCCAGACACAAAGAGTCAGGTATGGGGAGTAGGGTTCTCTTCTGAAAGGAGTCAGTATGCATCCATTTTGCATTAGAAACCCACTATTTCATTATAGTTTCCACTGTGGAGAAATACATGGAGGTAGAGGGACTTACGAACATTGAATTTTACCATCCATCTGATCCCATGTTGGCTTGGAAAGTGAAGGATACTCTGTATCCTCCCCATATGTAAATTATTGCTGGATGAGCATTTGGTAAAAATTAAAGGTATTAGAGCTTTTCAGATTACCCAGATTTCTGTTAGATGGTAAACTATTGTCCATGCATAGACTGTATACCACTGGTTTGTTAGCACCACAGGTGCTTGAATCTCTAGTATTCTTATTACTTTTCCAAATTCTGGTTCCTTAGGGGGTGGAGAAATAAATGGTTAGAAGAGGTGCATGATATTTTGGTTTGAATAGGAACTATGGAATATTATGTGGAAAATTGACTCAAGGCAAGTTTCTACCTCACCTCTTTTCACCAGCTCCCATCTCCATCATCTAGCATTGGAATAGAAGCAACAATGACTATAGTCACCACTTCTTCGAAGTTCTGATCTGGGCTAGGTATTTCTTCAAGTTTCTCTGATCTCTATAGAAATCCTGCAATATAAATACATAACACAGAAGTATTTTATACATAAGTATTTATACATGAGTTAACCTGAGGTTTAATGACTTTAAGTAAAGGAAAACTAGGGAAGCCAGTTGTTATGTACCATTGAATTGAGTTGGACTCATAGCAACCCTATGCACAACAAAATGAAATACTATCGAACACTGTGCCATGCACACAAATCTCTTTTATGCTTAAACCATTGTTGCAGCCACTGTGTTAATCCATCTGGTTGAAGGTCTTCCATTCATTTGTTGACTCACCTCTCTCCCAAACATAATCTTTCTCCAAGGACTGTTCCCCTCTGACAAAATGTCCAAAATATATAAGATGAAGTCTTAGCCATCCTTGTTTCCATGGAGCACTCTAGTAGCAGAGAAGGGAAGCCAATAGTTATTAAAAATGCAGTGAGATCTGAAATTGGACCTATAAGTGATCTGAACTAGGTAGCTCTTCCATCATGGGTATCACCTAGGTTGGGTATTTCAATTGTTTAAAATATGATCCCATTTGTATTTTCTATTTACAAAGTATTTGAAAGTATTTGATTGTAGAGTAACTACAGTACTAGACACATAAAACACTATATTGGTGAATCTCTTAGTAGCTATAAAAATGGTATATGCATGTGTGTGCATTGAAATTTGTTGGTCTGTAAATAGAAGACCTGATTTATTGAGTATCTTTGTCTCTGGACCTTTTATTAATTTGAGGTTTTTCACGTTTCTTTTACTATGGAAACACAATGCATCCTTATAAGTTCAAACTTGGTCAAATCCAAAATTCTTAAAAGCCTTGCTCAAATCCAACCTCAGCCACTGCCTTCTCACACCTATTCCTAACACTCTCATCCTGAGATACTTTTAGAATCAATCCCTTGGTTTCCACTTCCCAGCACTTTGCTGACCCTTTCTGTTTAGTTTTTATCACTACTTGCCTGAAATTAAAAGGTTTTGTTTTCTCATAGAGGGCAGGCCCAGTGTCTACTTCCTGACACATAGTAAGTGCAGAAGGCTTTCAAGGAAAGATCATAAGGTACTGCTTTATAAAGCCAGAAAAGTGCATACCAAGTAGATAGAACCCTTTGCTAATTCTTAACACTCCAACAAATACTTTATAGAATTGAAAAACACTGCATTTTTCACATCATTGTTAAGGAAGGGCATGTTTGTCTTACTAGTAAGTGACTTTCACAGAATATGTTACACAATAAGGTCTGTCTCTTGAGTGCTATTTATCCTTAATGGAAAATTTAAAATGCAGAGTGAACAATAGATTTATTACTTAATCAAGGCAATTAGATTCCACATAGAGTTTTCTTGCAGGTTACTTTGGGTTCAAAAACATTTTGGTTGCTGATTGCATTTTCTGTACTTTTAATTCTAAGCTGTGAAGACCCATTCATTTTTTCCTGGCCTCCTGTTGAACATAATATCGTGAAGGTGCTTCATAATTTGTCTTCACCTCTTTGTTCATGAGAGAATTTCCAATGGAATGGAAAGAACATGGACCTGGCTGCTGAACAAGCCACTTCTGCTACTTCCTAGCTGGGTGATTGGGAGTAGAATGGGTAAAATAGAAATCATAACAGGATCCCATTTACATGATTCTTTGGAGAATTGATTAAGCATAGTGAGTGGAACATAGCAAATGATCAATAACAGGGAATTATTATTATTGTTAAGGGGTATCATGATTCTTCTCTGGGTGAGTCTGTTAACTTATCGTACCACCTTTAGGCTGACACAGTTATTGTCATGTATAAATGGACCTTCAGAGTCCTTATCAGTTTTTTTCACTCTCCTGAACTATTCACTGGGACCTACATGTTGCACTTATAGACTGATTCCCACATTTCACATATTTGTCCCTGGCACTTAAGTGCTAGTTATTCAAACCATTGTGGTTAAAATGGTATTTAGAGCAGCATTTACCAGTGTGTTACCCAAATGAAATGCTGCCCTAGGAAAGGTCCCAAGAGTAAAAGCTGTTTGAGAAAGAGCCATACTCTACCCTTTAGATTTATACCACACACTGGAATATTCTTGCTGTTGTTAGGTGCCCGTCAAGTCAGTACTGGACTGGTAGCGGCCCTACGTACAACAGGCAAAACACTATTGTCAGTACTTCTCTGCTGTTCATAGGGTTTTCAATGGATGATTGATTTTTGGGAGTGGGTTTCCAGGTCCGTCTCCCAAGCCTACAGCCACCTGGTGTTCCCAGGTGGTCTCCCATCCAAGTACTAACCAGGCCCGGCCCCGCTTAGCTTCCGAGATCTGATGGGATTGGACACCACAGTCCTATATCATTTATTTTATGCATATGAAATCATTTTTTTCAATTACAAAGTACTTCTCCCTAGTGAAAGATCTTCCATTTTTGCTGTCTTAATTTCTACATTCAAGACCCTCAACATTCTTCTATTCCTTTCCTTTTCAGGAAAGTCCTTTATAGGCAGGGACTATGAAGTTGCAATTACTGTGATCAGGCCACCAGGACAATGGAACAGGCTGATTTCTTCATTATAAGTTTCCAGGGGTGGATTTCAATGCCATTATCTACATTGTCTATAAATTCCTTCAGCATTATAACATGCTCCAGTAGCTGGCATACTTTTCCTTTGATACCAACTGAATTTTAAAGTGTGGCCAATGGAACAGGGAATGTAATCACATATAGAGGGAGGTGCATTGTCGTATATGCATCCTGATGCTATGGTTCATGATGTAACAAGTTTTATGGCTTGTATTTCCATTTACTGTGCATCAGTATACCAGCATACCAGTGTAGTGCCATAAGGTCCATTTTGGAATAAGAGTTACCTAAGTTATACAGCTATTGAGCAAGGGTCTCTTGGGTCATAATGAAATACCACTGTTAGTGTTACTATTTGAGTGTTTGACTTTATAAAAGAGGTAAATGGGAGTGATTATTCATTTTACTAATGGACCCACTGCAAGATTGCTTTATAAAGCCATTTCAAAGTGTATTTAAATAAGCACTGATTTATGTGCAACTTTCTAAGATCAAACCACTTTATTAGATAAAGTAAGGGATAGCTGCCTTGGGCTATGTGGTTTGATTCTGTCCCTTAGCACTGTTCTTTCAATCTGATTTTTTTTCTTTCTGCATAGTCAACAGATCATGAAGAAGCTTTCATGACTAGAATATTTTTGTGAAATAGCACTATCTAGGTCTTTTGAGAAATGTACACTTTATGTCTGTGTTTTTATGTTTTTTATTCTTATGGAAAGGTAGCATTCTTTGGTTCTGTTCTATATAGATTTTGTTTGAAAAATTATAAATGACCTTTAGGAAATTAGTTAGGCATTTAGGGGGTATGTCAACTCTTAGGCCACCTGAGGACCATTAGTACATTGCAGACATATGTTGTCTAATGGTATTCATTTAGCCTAAAAAAGTTAAGAGGTTTCTATAAATAACAAACTCATTCTCAAGAATACCAAATGCATTGGACAAAGCATTCTAAAACTGAACAGTTATAATACTAACATCCTGTGGGAAATAGCACAGCCAAATATTTCAGAAAGGACAAATATAATCATCTTCTAGAAAGGACATTTATAAATCAGAAATCTGAGCTCCCTGTGACTGAAAGGATGGATCACTTTTCAATCAAAAACTTTTCATTAGATGTTTTTTCTATAAATGCCATTGCCTACATTGTGACAGCAATACCTAGGGATGTAGAGGTCCTCATAGGTTGGCCCGGTGTAGCCAAGCTATTTCTTTATTGCCTAGGCAGTTAGAAATTCCCCTTGTAAAAAGCTAAACAATAAACTATCCTGATGTGAGTTTGGCTGTCACCTTAAGACCAAGTACAGTATAGGACTTTGTATACTATTGGTGGGAAGCCTAGAATTTAACTTTTGTCAGACTGCCTCTGGAAAAATGTCAGCTTATCTTCCTGAGCTAAGAGCGAACCTATGCAATAATAACAGCAATTGCTCCAATTTCTTACGTATATTATATACTAATCCCAATGCTTTACACATATTATTTAATTCCCCGTTTGAAGATGAGAATACTGAGGCTTAGGAAGGCAAGATCCCTGAAGTTGCAGGGCTTGTAAATAACAGAACAAAGACTCAAACCTGGGCAGTCAAGAGTTCAGAGGTCAAGTTCTTAACCACAGCAGCCCATTTTGTGACCATTTGCATACTTATCCTGGGGGCTTGGCAAGGTAAATGACAAAATAATTACTTTTCCCTTTGAAGCAAGGCAAGAGAAAGCACCAAGTTACTGTTATCTAGTCACACATTGCCTGAGACCATACCACTGGGCATCAGATCCTCTCAGATCTCAGAAGCTAAGCAGGGTTGGGCCTGGGTAGTCTTTGGATGGAGAGACTGCCTGGGAACACCAGGTGCTGTAGGCTTTGGAGAAGGACCGGGCAACCCACTCCCAAAAACCAATCTGCCATTGAAAACACTATGAATAGCAGAGAAGCACTGACAATAGTGTTTCATCTGTTGTATATAGGGTCCCTATGAGTCAGACACCAACTTCACAGCACCTAACAACAACAACAAGGTACACATTACTGAGCATCATTATGTGCCAGGCACCATGCTTAGGTTTCATATACATTATCTTTTATAATCCTTACAACAGTATTATGAGTTTCCTCTTATTACTTATCTCTAATTTTAAGATGAAAAAATGGGCACTCTGCATGAATTTGAATTTTCTTGAGCAGGGTCACATAGCTAGTAAATCATGAAGCTGGGATTTGGACCCAGATCTGCCTGACTCCAAAAAATACAAATTTTTTAAATAAAAATTAGTAATTTTTAATGTATAACTTAATGAGTTTCTTTATGACATTTCTATATATGCATTAACTATTACATATATATATATATACATATATATATTAATTACCCCAATGAGCAATCTTAAGAGCACTGAAATAGTCTTGAATGGATTGCATACAATCAGGATTTTACAATGAATGCTAGGAGAAGGGAAGATGAGTGAAATGATAGTACAGAGTTCCTGTAGTCTTATTCAGCGGGCCTAGAGACACTTCATTCAAAGAAGTGCTTTCCTTAAGTCCTTGGGCTAGTGATTCTATATGCATAAGAAATGTATTGTGAGCTGCCTTTGTGGTGGTGGAAATGCCCAAAGGAGAAAATGTTTCAGCACAAATACCATTCTTAAACAAAAATGGAGTAGGGCATATATTTCCCTTGCAGCAAGACATAATAGTCTGCTTCCTCAAGCAGAAAGACATTGTTTCTTTTCCTTAGGGTCCATAAAGCTATATCTAAGTGAGGGAAGCCTGCAGCCATAGCCCTGTGGCATGCAATCCCTTCAGATCTCTGAAGCTAAGCAGGGTGGGGCCTGGTTAGTACTTGGATGGGAGACCACCTGGGAACACCAGGTGCTGTAGGCTAGGGAGATGGAACTTGCAACCCATTCCCAAAAAGCAATTGACCATTGAAAACACTATGAACAGCAGAGAAGCACTGACAATAGTATTTCCCATGTTGTGTGTAGGGTCACTATGAGTCAGATACCGACTCCACGGCACCTAACAACAACAACAAGTGAAGGAAAGGATGTGTATTAGAGACTTTTTAACATAGAAAATGCCAATCCACACATGATCCCTTTTCTTTAAAGGCCAAATGTTGGTATAATATGGGTTCTATGAATCTGCTTAGAAGGATGATAGGCAGAATTAAGTGAAAATTGGTCTGTATTTATGACCAAGATCATGGACACAGTTCCATTCAAGATATATTTCTTTTGTCACCAAAACTAAGACATTACTACTATTATGCATCATTGTTGTCCTTTAATTTTTGACTTCCACTAGGTCAGTTTTGCCAAAGAATATCATAGTCATTCAGATTCTGATTTTTTCAGTTATTTATACCTTGGGAAGAATTCCTCCTATTGGTTCTTTATACTGGGGGTGAGTAGATACATTGAAGTCACTAGGTTAGGCATGTATTCTCTTGTCTCCTTTTTTATCTTTCACAAAGATTCTCAGACCTCTGCCACTGAGTTCACCCTCTGCTCCATCTGAAGCCTATTCAGAAGATAAACTCTTTGCAGAAAAAAGTCATGGCAAACTCCCTCAGGACTCCTCTTCTGTATCTTCAAACTTGCCCACACTTCACTGGCTATGTTGTTTTTCAAAATATAAATATGCTGAGAGAAAGGAGCTCTGGAGACTGTATGCCTTTTGGTGCTAATTTCCAGGGATAGGAAATACAGGGAAAGGAGTCATGTCATCATTTCTTGCTTCAAATATCCCCTGTATAAAATAGCCCATTAGTAAGTTCTTTAGTTTATTAAATAGTTATAATGATATGGACATGGTGCAGTTCTTTTGAGGATCAATTTAAGGAACAATGTATATTACCAAACAGAAACTTCTTGTTGTTAGGTACCGTCAAGTCTGGTCAGACTCAATGTGACCCTATGTACAACAGATGGTTTCATGCCTGGCACTGTTGTTAGTGCTTCTCTGCTATTCATAGGGTTATCAATGGTGTATTGTTTCAGGAGTAGATTGCCAGGTCCTTCTCCCTAGCCTGCAGCATCTGCTATTCCCAGGTAGTCTCCCGTCCAAGGACTAACCAAGCCAACCCTGCTTAGCTTCTGAGAGCAGGTGGGGTCAGATGCCAGGGTGCTGTGGCTGCAGACTAACATAAACTAGCACCTAGTAAGTGCTCAAAATGATGACAGTTATAGTTATGGTGTTATTTGTAGTACTTATGGTATTAATAACAGATAGTTGTATAGAGGAATAAAATAGAAATACTTTTAAGGTACCCTGTGCAAATACAAGTTTGGACCTATAGCTCACTGCTCTATCCTTTCTCACTGCATTTTATGCATTATAACTTCATCCAAATTTTCTCCTGGTGTCATTTCTTCTCAAAGCCTCCCTCATTATAGGCACATTAGGCCAATTGCTACTCCCCAGTCATGGATTCCTTGCATTATAACTCCATTCATGTTCTTCCCTCTACATTCCCTGCTCTTTTCTCTTCTCCTTAAGATTTTGGATGATGTTCTCAGTTAAGTGACATTTTCCTTGTCCCCATACTACTTTGGGCAGAGCTTGTGATCACACAGCTTCTATATGTACTGCACCACATTGTGGGTTCATAATTCTTCCATAGTCTTATTTCATGTGCTATTCTTGGAATTCCTGAAGGACTAGAGTGAGTTCACCATTGTATCTCTAATGCCTTAATACTAAGCAAAAGCCTAACGACTGTGGCAATGGACAACTACTCTGACTTCGTAACAGTGCCTACCAGGTTAAAGAAACTACATGGCCACATTAACCAAAATTTTGATGGTATTAGAAGTTCTTCATTATTCAAATTTTAAGGTAGTTAAATAGGAATGTCCCTTTCTTAGACATTCTAGAGTTGAGAAAAAAATATAATTCTTAGTTTCTGTTCCAGTGGATGCTGAGAAATTGAAGTCTTTAGTTCCTTGAATATAAAGGGCAGATGTTAGGTGCCATTGAATCATATTCAACTCACAGCAACCCTCATAGGGATTTTCTTTTTCAATGGCTGACTATTTTGGGATTACCTAGGGAGTGGATTGCCATGTCCTTCTCCCATTTTTGTGGTGCTGGGAATCAAACTTGGGACCTCAGAGACTGCAGAGTGCCACTCTACTAACTGAGCTATGACCCAGCCCCATAAAAGGGCAGATAGCCTCTTAAAAATAACTGACCCCAATAAGCAGAATCCCTTCTCAGCCATTCTTCATTCACCTCTCTTTGAGGGCCTGAGTGATTTTAGTAATTTCTCATCAAACTGAAAGATAACTCTGCCATCTTTCCTGCTCAATGTATATGAAGCCACAGGACAAATTTGGAAGCAGCTAACAATTATCACCAGCTTAATCGTTCATCAAAGATTCAAAGCACAGCTTTAGCAGTTAGCAAAGAGTTGCAACCAAGAGACTCTGATTGGCTTACACCCAGTCTTGTTGGCAGGGTCCAAGGTATGAGGCTGATAGACAAGAAATTAATTGAAGTGAAAGAAAGAATGCGTGGTTTTCCTAGCCAACATACTGGGATTGGTGCTTACTTTTCACGTTGCCAACCTTGTGACAAAAAATGGCTTAGTTGTATCTTAGTCACTAGGTACAGATACCATATTAAAAACATTGTTTTGCTTTTTCTGCAAAATCAGTCCCTTTCTTCCAAAACTGAAATTTCTGCTTAGTTCTTTAACTTGTTGGCAACCTCGTGTTTACCAGTGTCCTAAAAGGTCAATTTATCCAAATGATCCCTTTTATTTTTATTTATTTTTTTTGGTACTGGGGGCATTGAACCCATGGTCTTACACACGCTTTGAAAGTGCTCTACCACTGAGCTGCACACTCAGCCATTTTTTCTTTATCTTGAGACAGGGTCTTGCTAAATTATGCAGTCTGCCTCTAGATTCACTTGCAATCCTCCTGCCGTCGCCTCCTGAGTTGCTGGGATTATAGGAATGTGCTGCTATGCCCATCTCGCCTTTTGTTTTTGCTTGAACCATTTCACCACCTTATCTACCTCTATCTTTGGCATAGTAGTTAAGATTTCCAGCTCAGCCCCTGAGCAGAGATGTGACCATGGACATGGCATGTAACTTCTCTCAGGCACCACATACATAAATTTGTTATGTTAGTACCTACCATTTGATTCTATTGTGAATACTCAATTAGAGAGAACAGAGGAAAACTTGACTTTCATTGTATTTAACTGATTTCCTCTTTTTCCTTCCACCCATCCTCCTTGTCATGAGACCATGTAGAATAAGTTCAGTTCCCTTCAAATATTTGAAAATGTCTTAATTTCCTTAAGAGTCATGAAGAAGCTTTATTCTGTGACATTACCTCTTGTTAATCATTCTTTGAAGAATTTGATTGCTAGGATTTAATCAAGAGCAAATAGGATGAAAGATACTGCATATTGTTTGTTATCAGTTGTCTGAAAATTCTCATGTATAAGTAATATTACACAATAAATGAGCACTCTGGCAGACTAAAGCCTGGCTTCATAGTCATCTGAATATTTTAAGAGAGTCATTTTAATTTCAGGACCTACTTGGATTTTTTGTTGTAGGAAAAATTATTTATCTCAGAGATAACATATTCTCTGCTAGAGGGCTACAATATGAATTTTTAAAAGGACTTTAGTGTTGTATACCAAATCTTTGATTTTTATATCTTCTTTTTATACATTCTCACTTTCTTAGATCTACTAGAATGTTTGCATTTAAAACAAGGTTTCTTAAACTCAATATTATTGATATTTGGTGGCAAATAGCTTTGTTGTGGAGGAGTACCCTATGCATGGTAGGGTGTTTTTAAGCATCTCTGATCTCTTTGCCATGTGTGGAGCATGCCACCACCATCCTAGTGTGACAAACAAAAAAGTCTCCAGAATTGCTGAATGTACCCTGGGAGACAAAAACATTCCCATTTAAGAGCCA
The DNA here is from genome assembly GCA_007922755.1 of Pedetes capensis. Taxonomy (NCBI): domain Eukaryota; kingdom Metazoa; phylum Chordata; class Mammalia; order Rodentia; family Pedetidae; genus Pedetes; species Pedetes capensis. The sequence continues at coordinate 76,162 of VMDO01006188.1, read as the reverse complement.
CTGATTTAAACTGTTTTCTCCACTTTGAAGCCTTATTGCCAGAAAATGAGGGAAATTCTCTGTGTGGGAGGGAAAAAAGGAGAAAATGATGGTCAATGCAGATTTTCTTCACAAAATGATGTTGAGTCATTTTGCAAATATTTTTATAGTGTTTATCTAATTATAAGGACTTGTATGTGTTAACTTTTATCCCTGCTCATTGAATTCCTTTTTCATTAGGTTCCTCATCATCTGGGCATAGGTTATGGCCATGTTTTAATTTCTGTTATAGGCTCACAGATTACACACTTGGGCTGGAAAATGAATTCAGAAGGCAAGCATTCCCCATTTGCCACTCTAGATCCCTACTCTACCTTTTTGGGGCCCTCCTCTGGCCATAAGGTGTGTGCTGAGTGAAACATCCAGAAATTCTTTTCCTCTGACATCAAGTTGGTTCAGTTAGAGCAGGCCAGTGGGGAGCCCTGGCCAGAGATTGGAGGACAGGAAGAGAGCAATTTCAGTGTCCCTCCTCTCTCAGTGGCCCTTCTTCCAAGGTGGCGGTTCTTGTAGGATTCTAGTAATAATTCTCTCCCATTGCACTTTCAGATTTCAGTGGTATGACAACTTTCTACTCATGTTTCTCCATGTCACTTTCACCATCCATTCCCACAAGGGTTTCCTGAGGGCTACTCATTCTTCCTTGAAAGATTCCTTTGTTAAATACTCTTCACATAGTCCCTTGAATCTGCCACCTGTTTCCTTCAGCAACTCTACCCATAGGAAATGTCCCTTCTCTTTTAGTGAACCTAGGCAGCTTTTGATGACTTGTTGTTATTAGGTTATTGATCACCCTTGAGGCATCTTGAAAAATTCCCATGCCATGATCTGTAACTCTGGTCCAGGAAGGTTGTGGAAAGACCTTAGCATTACTCTGTGTGACAAGTGAAAATTACAAATTGCTTTGACTCTTCCTGTGTGAATATTATATTGGTTTCCCTTGTGCTCATTTCTGCAGGAAGAAATAAAGAGGGTACCTATATATCTTAGAGGGCTTCTAACCAAGCATAGACACCACAGGCAAAGGAACAATCACATTTCTCAACTTGACCTGACCTTGAGGTTCAGTGTGTAATTATGAATTATGCCATCTTTGTCATTAGATATTGTGTGCCTGCCATATCTGAGGACTTATACTAGATGCTGGGTACAGAGAGGTTGTTGTTGTTGTTGTTTAGGTGCCATCGAGTCGGTATCCGACTCATAGCGACCCTCTGTACAACAGGGGAAACACTATTGTCAGTGCTTCTCTGCTGTTCATAGGGTTTTCAATGGCAGATTGATTTTTGGGAGGGGGTTGCCAGGTCCTTCTCCCAAGCCTACAGTTTCTGGTGTTCCCAGGCGGTCTCCCACCCAGGTACTAACCAGGCCTGACCCTGCTTAGCTTCCGAGATCTGACGGGATCGGATGCCACAGGGCTACAGCTGCAGGGGGTACATAAAGGTGGAGCATATAAAACTTGGTTCTCTTTCCCAGACTGAAGAAATGCGGCTCAGCATGTAATCTATGGGAGAGGGTTCTTTGATTTTTTGTTTGTTCATTTTTAGAAGACCTAAAATCATCTTTCTCTTACAGTTTTCCTCATATCATTAGTCTTATCAGCCTCAATCCCTCTGTTCTGTTCTATGTAGTCCCAGAATTATAGAAACTATCCCTCTAAACACTATCCAACAAAAATGTAATGTGAGCCCCATGTATAATTTCACATTTACTAATAGCCACATTAAAAAACTAAAAAGAAACAGGCGAACTTAATAATGTATTTTATTTAATCCAATATGTCCAAAATATCATTTCAACCTTTCATCAATATGGAAATTCTTTAGTGAATTAGTATAGCTTTTGGATACTAGGTCTTTCAAATCTAGTGTATATTTTATGCTTATAGTACATCTCAGTGCATATACCAAATATTCATTGGAAATGCTTAGCATGTATTTTAATTTCATCAAGTTTACAGTTGAAAAAGTAGATTTACATTACTCAAGTTATTATAAACAAACTCTAACATGTTTTAGATAATTCAATCAAGTACTAGATTTTTGCATTTAATTTTAAATTAATTAAATATTAAGTGAACTATTTAGTTGCCTTGTCGTATTCATCACACCTCGGATGAGATCACATATGTTTAGGGTGGTGTGGCCAGAGCCATTAGCTACATGTCAAGAGCTCCATGTTCTCGTGCACACCAACTTGGAGCATGGGCAGGTAGAAATTGTCTCCAGAATGCATCAACCTTTCTCATCTTGCTAACAAAGCCTAAGATGAAAGCTTTGCCTTTGGTTGTTGAGACTGTTAGCCGAATGCCCCTAATGTAGCCTCTTTACCTTTAATCTTCTGCCCCTCACCTGAGCCCACCATCCTCACTGATTCCTGAAGTATTTTGGTAGAGCACATATCTGGTTACATTATTTTTTTGCTTAAGAATTTTTTGCCAGGTGCCTGGGCGCACACTTACAATCCCAGCTACTCTAGAGGCTGAGGCAGGAGGATCGCTGGTTGGAGGCCAGAGGCAGCCTACACAACGTAGCAAGACTGTGCCTCAAAATGAAAAATAAAAAAGGGGCTGAGGGTGTGGCTTGTGGCTCAGTTGTAGAGCACTTGCCTAGCATGCCCTAGGCCCTGAGTTCAATGTCCCAGTAGAATATTTTAGTGCCCACTGTAGACTGCAGGGTAATGCTCAATTTTATAGGTTACTAGACCTTTCTCACCTGGTCTCTTTGAACCTTCCTGGCTTCTTATTCTGATACCCTTGACCTGTGTTCATGGGCTTTAAATGCACTGAACTGCTATACATTCTCTAGAGCACCATGAACACTGATTGACCTGTACTTGTTGCTGTTCTTAGGTGCTGTCAAATTGGGTTCAACTCATAGAGACCCCATGTAGAGCAAAACAGAACAGAACACTACCTGAAACTGTGCCATACACAGTCTTATTTATGTTTAAGCCCATTGTTGCAGATGTTGTATCAATCCATGTAGTTGACATCTTTCTTTTTTCATTGACCCACCACTCTCCCAACCATGATGTCCTTCTCCAGGGATTGTTCCCTCCTGACTACATGTCCAAAATATGTAAGACACAGTCTGGCCATCTTTGCTTCCAAGGAGCACTCTTGTTGCACTTCTTGCAAGATGGATCTGTTGGTTCTTTTGGCAGTCCATGGTGTATTCAATATTCATCTCCAGCACCATAAGTCAAAAGTCCAGCTTTCACAACCATATGATGTGACTGAAAATACCATGGCTTGAGTCAGGCACACCTTCATCTTCAGTGTGACATCTTTACTTTTCAACACTTTAAAGAGAGAGTTTACAACTTTTCCCAGTGCGATTTGTCTTTTGATTTCTTGACTGCTATTTCCACAGATTTTGATTATAGAACCAAGAAAAGCAAAATCTTGGACAACCTCAACCTGTTCTCCATTTATCATGAAGTTGCTCACTGACCCAGTTGTGAGGATTTCTGTTTTCTTGATGTTGAGGTGCAATGCATACTAAAGGCTGTGTTCTTTGATCTCCATGAGTGAATGTTCTGTCAATTTGTCATACTGTGAGGGCTTGCATGTTGCTGTGAGGCTGAAAGCTATACCACTGGTATTTCAGACACCAGCAGGGTTACCCATGGTAGATCAATTTCAACCAAGCTTCTAGACCAAGACAGACTAGGGAAAAGGATCTGACATCCCATTCCCGAAACAATTAGCCATTGAAAGCCCTATGAATAGCAGAGAAACACTGTCACCTGCACTTTGTTCTCCCAAATCCTACTCTTTCTTCAAGGCCAAGGTCAAATGCCATTTCCTGTAAGAAGTCTTCTACTAGCCTTTCTACCAGGTAGCATTTATTTCTCCATTCATATCTCTAATGATATTATCTTGACTTGTGAGTTGATTTTCCACATGAAGTAGTCGGAGAGCTGAGAGCAGGGGTCAGCAAACAACCGCCTATGGGCAAAATTGAATGTTTTAGTAAATAAGGTTTCATTGGAACACAGCCAAGCCCATTTATTTACATGTTTCCTGTTAATGGTTTCATGCTCCTGTGGCAGAGCTGAATAGTTGCAAAAGAGAGTGAATGACATATAAAGCCTAAAATATTTATTATCTGGCCTTTTACAGAAAACATTTGCCTACCTCCATCCTAGAGGATGGCTTCTGTGCCTTATACATTCTCAGTGTTTAGCACAGTGCCAAGCACATGTAAGCTCTCAGTGAATGTGGAACTGACTAATAAATTGAATGAAATCTAATTGATAAGCTGAATAAAAGTTGGTATCTCTGGCTGTAATTGATACTTTTCTGAGGACAGGTATCCTTTTTTTCTACCTATTTAGAATTCTTTAAGATATCTGTCTTATTGTCACTTTATACCTATTAGCTTGAATAAAACAATTTTTGCTTTACTTCATTCATTTTAGTGTACCACCTACAATTTTAACTGTAATTTCTATTCCTTTTACTTTCTTCTCAAGGGCACAAGTTGATTAAACCCTGAGCTATTAAGTGGCTCCAACACAAATTAAGTGACAGAAGCTACAAATTCAAGTCTTGGCTTGATCTTTGGCCTAATTAGTTCTTTGGGTAAGACACTTGACCTAACTTGTTAGTGCTGTTCTCTTATTCTTTAGTGAAAATTACCGTGTCCCACCTTCAAGTTGCTGCTTGAAGTGGGCGAATGCAATATGCAGTTTTATAATGAACATAACATAGATTTTCCTAAAATAAAGAAGCTATTTTTCCTCCAATTATGATAGATAAGTACTTTATGCATAAGTTTTAAGCTTTACTTAGAATGAGCTCCCATTATTGAAAATTAATGTTCGGGGTAGGAAATTTATAACTATCAACATTGCCATAGTATTTGAGTATTAACACTAAAAGGCTACTTGTCCATCACTTTCAATGTTACACTTTAAAACTGAAATTCAGAAAGCCATTCTTGGAAATGGCTTCAAGCTTGAGCCATCCCTTTATGAATAAAGACCTTGAAGGAAGGGAGGCTGGGGATCTCATAGGAAGGTATGAAGGCTTTATGATATGATACGAAGGCAAAAGGTGAAAGGGGTGCACTGAGGAATTCCACTTCTAGGAGGCTTTTCCATTGGATAGTGGTGTTGGACATACATTGTCCATGCCACCCCCAATCTTATATGTTTTTTTTTGCTTGCTTTTTGCTCAGAGCACCTAGATTAATATCATATAACTGGGGAATAGGACACTTAGCCTCTTTGAGACATAGTGTCCTTATGTATCAATGGAAAATATTTGTATCTACCTTATACAGTTATTGTAAATTCAAGAGAGTACATAAACTGGTCACTGTGGCACATGCCTGTAATTCCAGTGATTCAGGAGGCTGAGGCAGGAAGATCACTTATTGAGCATGACTATATGACATTTGTATATTTTGTTTCTATAATCCCTCCCTCCCTCCCCCCCCTCTCTCTGTCTCTGTCTCTGTCTCTGTCTCTTTGTAGTACTGGGGTTAGAATCCAGGGCCTCACGCATGCTGGACAAGTGCTCTACCACTGAGCAAAACTCCAGCCCTTTTGTAATTTTTTATTTTGAGATAGGGTCTTGCTAAATTGCACAGGCTGCCTCTGGCCTCAAACCTGTGATCCTCCTGCCTCAGCCTCCTGAATCACTGGCATTACAAGCATGTACCATAGTGACCAGTTTATATACTCTCTTGAACTCACAGTAACTGTATAAGGTAGATACAAATATCTTCAATTGATAGATAAGGACACTTTGCCTCAAAGAGGCTAAATGTCCTATCCTGCAGTTATATGACAAAGAAGCAGGAGATGTGAGATATGAACACATGTCTCAGGAGCACATGCTCTTCAGCACCATAAATGATACTTTGTGAATTCAGAGCAATAGGACTTTTGTTTAAAAAATTACCCATACTGTGCTTTTTAATATTTTACTTTTTTCATTTGAAAGGTGGAGTCCAAGAGCTAGAAAGACCCGAGAACTAATTCAACCCTAGGAGGTCAAATAATTTACCCAAGTTGGCTTGCTGAGTTGGTGGGCCAGTTAGTGCTGTAGCCTCCTGACTCCTAGTCCACTGTTCTGTATATGATATCTCAATGTCCATTTCTGTTGGCTGTTACCAAGTACACACCTATTTTGTTTTATTTTAAAATTAATTTTAAGAAAAGTATTTCTGCTTAATGAAAATGAAAGAAAAGAAGAGTATTCCAAAAACAAATCAAGGGCTATTTATTTTTACCAAATCTGTAGGGAGCCAAGCCAGGAATGCCAGTGTATACCAAATTACCTATTTAAGAATTCTGCTGCTCACAGCCCAAGCTACTGTAAGCAAATCTCCAGTCCCATTGAGGACTCTAGGTACTGTGCTAGAACTAGAGATGCAAAGGCTTAGGACCTGTCCTCTGTCTTGAACATCATAGACCAGGGTTCAACAAACTGGCTCAATGGCCAAGTGCCACCTACCATCTATTTTTATAAATAGATTTTTATTGGAACATGCTCATTCACTTTCATATTGTCTATGGCTACTTTTGCATTTTAACAGTAGAATTGAAGAGTTACAACAGACACTAAATGACCCACAAAACCAAAAATATTTAGGATCCAATTCTTTGTGACAAAAATTTGTTAACCTTTGCTGCACACAAACATGTACACATATGACTTCAGTCTAGAGACCCAAACATGAAACTGGAGGAAGCAGAAAGGCAGCACACATAATTATTTCTTGAAGAAGGATCACAAATTAGTTTAGTGGAAACAAATCATATAATCATGGTATCTTTGAACAGGACAAGACATTAGAGTTTATAACTGTCCTAATTTCCCATTCTTTCTCTATGTTTCCTCTACCACATCCATGATACACCAATGACATTTCTATAAAAAGGAGATCATATATGCTTTCCTCAGAGAAGGGGCGAATTGTACAAAATTTAGCCCACCAATTTATGTGGAAGGAGCAGGACATCCATAGGTTGCCTTATACATTTGAGAAAACCTTAAGAAGCAATGATTTTCATGTTACTGTTTACATTTCAAATCAAACAAATCCAGAATCTATCTAGCCCATGCTGAGGATATCGATCTGTAGGAAACTATTAAAGAAAAAGGGGCTTAGGGCTTGTTGTCTTTCCCACTTGCATAGAGGAAAGCCCAGTGTCTGAGACCATAATTTCACTAGTCTGGTCATATACCTAAATCCTGTTAAGTGGGGCTCAAAGGTACCCAGTAACCAATGTGAGGGGGGATATAGAAGAATAACCAGAATAGCCTTCATTACTTTTACTCTAATATCATATAGGGCCTCCTGAAATGCTCCCCAAACAATTGCAGTTCTCAAGATAAATGTTGACTGTCTTCTACAACTTATTGTCAATCTAGAGAGGACTACAACAGTGCAATTAACTACTTATAAGGTATTCTTCGAACCTATACATTCAAAGCTTTAATCTAATTATTTTTAAAATGCAATGTGAGGTAGATACTATGACAATAGGGATCTTGAATATTCTGATAAATTTGTGAAGCTCTCCTTACAGGAAAACAAATCATGTTTAAACTTTTAATTTTGACATGATTTTAGACTTCTAGAAAAGTCACAAGAAGAGTACTCGACAGCAAAGGTCCCCAAACATCCCTGCCTCTGGCTGCACAGAAGGAGGTAAGCAGCTGTCTGGGAGTGAAGCTTCATCTGTATTCATAGCTGTTCCCCATTCTTTATATTACTGCCTAAGCTCCGCCTCCTGTCAGATCAGTGGCAGCATTAGATTGTCTTCCACAAAACCAGTGTCTGGTGCCAAAAATGTTGAGGACTGCTGCTCTATAGTACATCATTATTTCCTATATTTTTGCCATTGCAAACCATGCTAGAATAAATGGCCTCATGTTTATACATTTTTGTTGTCAGTATGTGTTCAGGTGAACTTTTGATAAGTGGGAATCATGGGTCAAAATGCATGTATAATTTTGTTAAATATTGCCAAATACCCTTCAGAAAGGTTGTACAAGTTTGTATTCCCACCAGCAATAATGAGAGTATCTGTTTCTTCATAGCCTTACCTATAGAATGTGTTGCACTTTTTAATTTTGACCCATCTGATAGCTGAGAAATGGTGTCTCAATGTAGTTTTAATTTACATACCCTTTACTATGAGTAAGGGAATTTTTTTCATAACCATAAAAGCTACTTTAATAATTTTTCATGGCTTATTTTCATAGTGTTTGGCTATTTTCATGTCTGTGATTTGTTCCCCCATTCAAATTTTAATAATTTTTTTTGGTACTAGGGGTTTGAATCTTCACATATGCTACACAAGCCCTCCACTACTAAGCCACCCCTAAGAGCCTATGTATATATATACTATTTTAAGACAGAGTCTTGGTACATTACACAGACTACCTCTGGCTTTGAGCTCATTTTCAGGCCCCCTACCTCAACCTCCTGAGTAGCTGGGATACAGGAATATGCCATTGTTCCCAGCGAAATGTTAATAATTCCTAAATGTTTGAGGATGTAGATATGTATACCTTGATTTGAACATCATACAACATATACATGTATTGAAACATCTCATGGTATCCTATAAATAAATACAATTTTATGTCAATTAAAATAAATATTTTTAAGTAAAGAATTCTTTGTATATTAGAGATATTAGCGATTTATCTGTCACAGATTTCAGATAGTTCTCTTGACTTGTCAATTATTGTTTGATTTGAGTTCTGCTTTTTTGGCATATATTAGTTTTTGTTATCATGTATTCAGACTCAACAATCATTTGTTTTATTGTATCTGGATTTGGAGTTCTAGTTCTCTAGTTATCTTTCTACATCCAGCTAAAAAAGGAACTCACCAATGTTTTCTTCCAGTGCTTGTAGGGTTTCATTGAGCATTCAAATCTGTAACCCATTTGGAATTCATTCTTATATATGATGTGAAATGGTGACTTATTTTACCTTTTTCCAAAGCCTGTTGTCCAAGAACCATCAAAAAAGTCCATTTTTCTCAAGTTTTTTGTCGTACTACCTTTCATATACATTAAGTTCTATATCTACTCTGGGTCTGTTTCTGAAGTTGCTATACAGTCAATACCACACCTTGTTTTTAAAAGTATTTCTTAATTTTTCCTCAGACTTATTAAGATGTCATTGGAAAATAAAAAGTCATATATTTACGGGGTACAACAGGATGTTTTATCTATGTATACACTGAAGTTATAAAATCCAGATCATTAGGTAGGTAATAGTTTATTCATTTGTGAGCATCATAAAGTAAGGGAAACATTAACAAAACACAGAGAATCTGGAAAAGAGTAACCTGAGATGTCAAGAAAGCATATTCTGGGAGGAATAGTTGAAAGATCTGGAGACACTGGAGGTAAAGAAGAGCCAACATGCATATTATCTTTATGTGAGCAAGTGTCCTGAACTCTTTGCTCTAGAACAGTAGTCCCCAGCCTTTTTGGCACAGGGACCTGTTTTGTGGAAAACATTTTCCATGGAGCTCAGGTATTAATGCAAATGATGGGGAGTGGCTGTAAATACAGAAGAAGCTTTACTCACATGCCACTCATCTGCTTCGTGGCCTGGTTCCTAACAGGCCATGGTCCCAAGATTGGGGAATCCCTGCAACAAAACAAAAATAAAACAAAAAGCAATGGGAAGTGAAGTAACAAAAAGCTATTAGTTCAACTTGCATTTCATTTGACCAAAGAATTTTGGGAGAATGAGAGGGAACCGGATAAAAGGAGTGAATGAAAGGACTATAATGGAGCAATAGCAAAGACAGAGAACTCATCAGGCTATTGGTGGAGAATGGACAGAAGATGGTAGTGGTTCGGTCTAGACTCTGGAGTGACACAGGGGATGGCAATAAGTGTTTGAACTTGGGATATGTTGTACAGGTGTAATTAATGAGATGTAATGATGGATTGGACTGGGGGATGAAGGAAAGACAAAAACAAAGGATAGCTTTGAGACTGAACAACTGTATGTATAGTGATGTGATTTACTTAGGGAATTTTGGGGAGAAAGCAGGATTGGGCAGAGGTGGACTAGGAAATCCAGAGTTCTTTTATTATACTGATTTTTAAGTGTCTGCTAAACATTGAACTGGAAGGATGTGTTATGCGGTTGGCAATTGGCATTATGAATATGGAAATGGAGAGCCAAGTCAATACTGAAACTATTGATTGTTTATAGCTTTCTCCCATATGGTATTTCAGAAAATTGACCTAGAGCTAAGCAGTTCACTATATATTATAGAGTGTCTAGCCTAAAGGAACCTGTAGTCTGATTTGGGAAACAGAAAGCCATTGTAGAACAATTCAGGTAGCAAAAGTAAATAATTAAAAAGTGATGTAGAAGAAATAATTAGTGCAATTAAAAGCCTTGGAGGATAGAGATCATTGAAAACTGCAGTGGGAGATGTTTTCCTGTGTGAGATAGTATTTATTCTGGGCTTGAAGGCTATGCCTAGGGAGAAAGGAAAGGTGTGGGCAATTAAAGCTCTGATAAAACAGTGCAGTCTTCATTCTTCATGGGAATGTGCTTTAATATGGCCTGGCTTGATGACTTTGACATTTCCTGAGAGTGCCCCGAGTGCTGTGTTCCACTTTGCTTTGAGATGGAAATGTCCCAGGTTTCCTGTAGTGTTTGCTCATGAGGGATGTAGCAATTGAGTGACTTTCAAAGAATCCCAAATATCTGTGCCCTGTGTGCCCTATCTCTAGCACCAGAGATAATCATTCCTTCTGAGATTATACACTCTACCTGGAAGTGGCTGCCTCAGAGTCATGTCAGTTCAAATTCTCAGGTGGAGAAGCTCAAGAAGGAAATGCAGATAAACCTACCAGAGAGCACAGGGGAGCAAAGCCCATCCTACACTGGGAAGTGTTGACAAGGGCTGTTGCCATTGCATGCTGAATGTTGACAGCAGCTTCTGTGTTTCTGCTGAGGCAGCTGCCACCCACAAGAACACAGGCTGTGCTATTCTAGGAAGCCATCATAATCTGCTTGGAGCTCTTGCTTATTTTACCTTGCGATACATTCTTTCAAGACAATCCATATCATCTAGATCCAGCTTCAAATTTATATCCTCATAGTCCTACCTTTATCCCCGATGAAGGCATGTTCCAGAGCAGCCCTTTTCAGACTTTTCCTTTGGAAGCCCTAAGGGTTCTGGGCTGCAACGTGTTGGAGAGAGAGTGATAAAGTTAGGGGATGGAGAGATTTAGAGTGGGACTACATACCATTTCCCCATGCACACCAACTCTGCATTTAATTGTTTTGTATTTCATGTTCCACATGTGGTTCCAGCTACACAAGGTTTGAAATTTGATGTTCTTAAAAAAAAATAAAACTAATAGACTCAAACTCCTAGTATCATTAGTAAAACTAATGAAAACATTAACTTGGGAGATTTTCTTTCAGAATTATTTTTGACTCCTAACGTAAGAACATGTTTATTTTTGTGATGCTGGGTATGGATCCCAAGACATTGTACATGCTAGGCAAGTGCTCTGCCACTGAACTACACCCACAGCCTTTAGAACATGTTTATTTTTATGACTTTGTAAGTGATACAGCAGGAAAAATACGAGTTTTAAGGGGAGAACAAGGGTCCAGAGTTAACAATAAAAAATGAATAGAGGAAGATGAGCATGGAAAAGTACATATACATTTGTCATTGAATCATATGTTGAATGACTATTTTGGAAAACAATGTTACTTAAGGACCCTTTCCCTTCTAATCTACTTGCTGTTGTTAGGTGCTATGGAGTTGGGTCCGAGTCATGGAGATCCTCATAGGGTTTTCAATGGCTGACATGAAACCTGGATTGTCACACCCTTCTCCCATTTTTGCAGTACTGAGGATCAAACCCAGGTCCTCAGAGAGTATGAAGCAGCACCCTACCAACTTAGATAAACCCCAGCCCCTACTTACTCATTAGTAGCCACTTATTGAACACCTAGTCTGTGCCAAGCCTCACACTCCATCTTGGGACCATGGAGATGAAGTAGACACAGAATTTGGAGACATTTTTATTCATGTAGTCAGCCACCTCAGATTTTTAGTAGTGCCAAACCTTCCCCATTTTTCTAGGATTAAAAACAGGAAGGGAAAATAGGGAATTATTGGTTAAGGGGCATAAGGTTTCAGTTAAGCAAGATGAATAAGCTATAGAGACCTGCTCTGAAATGTGGTATCTATAGCTAACAATAATGTGCTGTACAAGGAAACGGTTTAAGAAACAAGACAAATTTCATGCTGTGTTGTTACCACAATGAAATCTTTTAAACAGTATGTTTAAGTCCTAATATTTGCAGAATTCAACCACCACAATACATTATCATGTCATACAATGTTTTTGCTCATTCCAGCCACTCGGTATAGGATTGATTAGATTGTACAGTTTAACAGATTTCCACATTCCCACTGCTACTTTAGATTGCTGGAGCCCAGGTCCAACCTAGTGGTGCATTTAAAAAAATAAAGTATATCCAGTCAATTTAATGAGAGCATCAAATATTTTTATGTTTACATTCCTTCCTCAATGTATGTGTGTGCTTATGTTTATCATAATTTTCTCTCAGTATATCAATTCACTTCATGTATAATGTCTCAAATATCTGAACACATAGCAAGATGTTTTGGAAGGGTTTAAGGGGAGGAAAAAAATGAGTCTTCCTCAGATGTTAATATATGAAAATATCTTGGCATCTGACACCACTTTGTATATTTATTTCCCTGAAAGTTACCATGTATAGATGATTTTCATCAATATTTGAGGGTATTTATACATATTTGAATGTATAGGAGGTTATACACTTATACAAATGCAAATTTGTTTTAACAGTCATTTTAACATCTGACATTAATTTTGTACCTGGTTGAGATGTCTACCTTTTCATTTTGATATCAACAAATAATTGTTATGAGACTGTTAAGATCTTGAATGAGTCATGATACCATTAACTAGTATTAAATAGTAGCAACATTTGCCCTACTCTTAGACTGAGGTTTCAATATTTGCTCAAAAGTAATGTGCTGTCTTTTAAATCTTGTAGTATGAAGTTATAAGATTATAAAAATCTATTTCCAAGGTTAAAATTATTCTGATGTAGTTCAGTGAAAAAGGTAGTCTCAAAAATTGAAAATTCATCTGTTTCAAAACTTACCAAAAATATATTACAAAGTAAGACTTAATGGGAGCTGTTTTTCTGCTATGCAACATAGGTGTGAATTTCAAGGAAGGTTTATAAAAATAAAATGTGTATATTTGTACAAAAAGAGCCTATGTCCAGTCAACAAAGCAGAATAGCACATGAAGTTAATGGGTACAGTGATCTATGACATTAATGATTCTCTTTATATGAACAAGGAAGATCTCAATAATCTATATGATTTCAAGTGTGTGTGTGTATATCACATGCATACACACACACACACACACACACACACACACACACACACACCATTGGAATAATTAGCACTGAAGAATTATGACAGAAAGTGCCATTGATCCAGGAATTTTTGGCTCCAAATAATGATTGTGTCCATATGCCCTGGGAAATTGGTACACAGGTAATTACACAAGTGAGAAGCAGGTGACATATGATAAGTAACAATGGTGGTAGGAGAAGTTATAGTAATGAGATAGCATTTTATGAGAAAATACAATGCCACATAGGAAGAATTTAGCTGTCTACAAGAGTAACGTAAATAGTACTAATAAGCTCAGTAAAGGGGATTTGAGAGGATAAATTAGAAGCAGAGTGCTTGCCATTTAGCATCAACACTTTTTCCTCATTTGGGAGCTAAGGATGTATTAAGTGAATGAAAATCAAAATTTAAATTTTGTGGGAAAATATTAAGTCTAACTGTGGTAATGTGTGCTTCTCTTTAGAGGGGTCACCTGGAGAACTGACCCTATTCTACTCAAGTGGAAATGATGGCACAGATTTCACCAAAATGGACACTATAGTTCAGAGTATGGGCTTTAATTTCTTTTCTTCCTAGTCCCAAACCAGCATTGGTGCTACCACCACATCTGACATTGACTTAATAGAGCCAGTCTGTAGCACAGGAAGCAAATGTAGCTGCAAAGCCATGCTTTTGTGAAAGCTATAATGCTCTTATTATTTCTTGCAGTCATTTGGAAGAAAAGAAGGATTTACTAGGGCTATAGGCCCGGACATCAACAGCCACTCAGCAAGGACATGCAAATAGATGGTTGTAGATTCCCTATAATGACATACTTAGATAACTGAGGCGCTATTTTAGCAGTCTGGCACTCAAGAGCCATGCATAAGCTTGGCCTCTAATATGAATTCCATGAGTAACTACTCACTTGGGTCTTGCCCAATAGCTATAAGGGTAGAAGTCCTGAAGGTCCTGTCTAAACTGCCAAGATGCCTATCCAGGAAAATATGTGAGAAGAACTAGCCTGAGTAGAAATGAATGACCCAGAAAGGCTTGGATAAATAGGAAGTAACCACTCACCTCAAGCAGTCTGGATGCTCCTTCTCATCCAATTTCATTGTACTGCTTATAGGCATTGTTACCAAATCATACAGTGTGAAGAATAAGGATGGCTGGCAGAACTGGCTTGACTAAACCCAAATTCTTCCAGTGATAAAGAGAGGCTAGGGGCATTTTTAGCTAATTATGAAAGAATTAAGTGTGTTAACTGGAGGCATTTCCAGATCTAGGCTGTGCTTATTTCTCAGGTTTATAAATAACTTAAACCTATGTAGGAGTTAATTAATTTGGCTCCATTCCACCTACAGTTTAGCTTCTTGAGAGAATAACGTGACCCTTCCTACACACTATGTTCGTAATTGTAAAGAGAACTCCCAACAGAATGAATAAAACCTCACTTGGATTGTCCGCATTTGACTTCTTATATGAACAGCAGAGAAGCACTGACAATAGTGTTTCCCCTGTTGTACAGAGGGTCGCTATGAATTGGATACCGACTCGATGGCACCTAACAACAACAACAACAACAACATGGACTTCCATGGAGAAACTCTTAAGATGTCAGGCACAGCACAAAATGTCACAGTATCCCTTCAGTTAAGGACAAACACTTGCATTGTACTCTTCCTGGCTGGAAGTCATTTATGATTCTGCTTTTTTTTCTCCTAAATGACTGACATTCCAGGGAGAGAGTTAACCTATGACTTGGTAAGGCTACTAAAGTCTGTTAAAAGCATACAGAATTTTGCTTAGTCCATCCTGACCTCTCTTTTCCCTAGAGAATATTTTCAAGCAAAATTATTGCCTTTGGGACAAGAAGTCAGTGTCCTAAGCTCCCAGGTTCTCCATGATTAAATAAGAATTTACAGGAGTTTTCTCAGTTGTCAGAATCCCAAAGCACAGGAACACTGAACAGTAGGGATAAAAAAGCCCACCCATCATGCTGACAGATCTTCCTTAACACCTCTAGCAGGATCTGACAGATTAGACTGCAGGTAAAGCCTGTGAACCAAGCATAACAGGCGAAAATGAATTGAGTCATTTGGTGTCACAATGCAAATGAAGTGTGACTTCATAGAAAGTAGTCATTCCAAATGTCGTGTCCCTCCAATCAGCCAATCACCCAAGCCACTCAAGTTCATATCATTAATAAGAGGGTCTTGCCCATTAGCTGTGCTGGCAGCTCATATGATTTTTGTTGGCTTTTTTTTTTAAAGGAGACATCTTGCTCTGTTTCCCAAGTTGGCCTCAAACTCTTGGGCTTAGATGACTCTCCTGCCTCAGCAGCTAGAGCCACAGGCATGCTCCAGCACACCTGGCTTTCTTGACTTTATTTTAAAAATTTAATCCCTGTAAAGCATTAGTTTCATAAAGGTGACTAAATTTTGTCCTAAGGTGCAAAAACTGATGGTTGGGAATAATCACTAAAAAATTACCCAATCAATGTTCCTGTAAGCCCTGGAGAACAGTCAGCAGGTAAAGTGAGAAGGTATAAAATCCACTGGATTTTACTACTTCTCCACTTTGACAACTGGCTCCAGGATGTCAGGGAGGCTGTTATTCCCAGCCATCTTCCATTTGTGTTGCAGCATTGGGTATGAGATAAAGCCCCACCCCTCACTCCTGAGCTTGCTCAAGGGGAGGAAGGCAAAGACAGAACTGCCATCTGACGTGTCATGCCTGACTGGAACCACATCTACAATTTAGGGAGCATTATTTTGAGCCAATATTTGATATAAATATGAAATACTTAATCCTGGCAACATTTCAAAAAGACAGTTACTATCTTTATCACAATTTTTTAAAATTGATAAGTGTTAGTGGAGTGTAGAGTAATAAAACTTTTGCTATATCTTTTACTCAACTATTGCATCACTTTTTCTGACACATTCATCAACTTACATTCTTTATCCCAGTTTTACATAGAAGGAAATTTCTTGTCATGTCAGCTCAATAACTTTGTCCTTGTGCAGGGCCAGAATTCAGACCCAATTCAACCCCCCTGGTCAAAGCCCATGATCCTTTCCACACATCGTTAAGCTTTAGGTGAAGTTTAAAGGCAGGGCTTAATGAAGCCTATCCATAGCCTTTGAGTTTACAGGTTAATACGTTTTTGTGTGGTTTTGATTCTACCTTTGCTAGAATCCCTACTTAAGAAGTAGATGAGGAAGTGGTTCCAGTCACAAGGGCTTCACTAGGCCCTGACTGCTACCCACTGACCCACTGTTCCTATGGAGTCCATGAGGTTGGGCCTTCACCATGCACGTTCCCTGGCTGAGAATTTCTCAGGATCAAATTACTCAGCCCTCGAAGTAGACAGAAGTATTCCCTTGTATGTCTACATACGGAGGCACCTCAAACCACACTCAGGGCCTGTATTCATTTTTTTGTGGCTGCTGGAAGAAATTCCCAGAAACTTGGTAACTTAAAACAACAGTATTTTGTTCTCTTGCATATCTGGAGGCCAGAAATCCAAAATCAAGTTGTCAGCAGGGCTGCCCTCCCTCTGGAGCCTCTGGAGAAGAATTGGTTCATTGCCTCTTCTAGCTTGCTCCAAGCATTCCCTGGTGTTCCTTGGTTGTTGGATGCATCATTGCAATCTCTGCCTCTGTCTGTCTTCCTATCACTTTTCCTTCCTCATGAACTTTTCCTCAACTGTCTATCTCAAATATTCCTCTGCCTCTTTTACAAGGGCACTTCCCACTAGATTTAGGGCCCACTCAGATAATCTATGATGATCTCATAGTGGCATCTGAGCCCATCAGCTCTGGGAAGTTAAGCAGGGTTGGGCCTGTTTAGAACTTAGATGAGAGACTGCCTGGGAACACCAGGTGCTGTAGGCTTGGGACAAGGACCCGACAACCCACTCCCAAAAATCAATCCACCATTGAAAACCCTATGAACAGCAGAACTGACAATAGTGTTTCACCTGTTCTACATACAGTCACTATGAGTTGGATACCCACTGGACAGCACCTAATAACAACGACAATTATATTTGCAAAGACCCTTTTCTCAAATATGGTAACACTGACACGTCCTGGAGCTTAAGCTAGAACTTATAGCTGGGGCGAGGGGACTCACCATTCAACCTACTACATGGGTCTACCCCATCCCCCAACTTTGTTCCAAACAGCAGGGGACCAGGCTGTTCACTGAAAAATCGGGCCATTAGGAATACGAAGATATGATGATGGCAGCCCTCCCACCTTAGTCAAAGTCACCTCCTCCAATAGTCCCCTCTGTCCCCTGGATCTCTTAACACTTGATGGGATCAACCCCAGGCCATCCCAGGTCCATTTGCTCAACGAAGCCAGGCTGTATGAGAGTACAAATTTAGGAGTCTGAAAGAAATAGGTTAGAAGTTACTCCAGTATTTCTTGGTGATATGACCATGCACAAGGTACTTTAACCTCTCTAGGACTCAGATTCATCACCTTCCAAATAGGAAGGAGATAAAGCAATCCACTTTGGGTTAGAGGATCTTGGGAGACAGGAAGAAAAATACTTAGGCTTTAGAGACAAGAAGCATGTGTTTGGTTCCTGGCTCTGTCACCCATTAACCATGTAATTTGGGACAAGTGCTGAAATACTCTAAGTCCCCTTTTCCTCATCTGAAGAACAGGGATAACAACCCTTAATTTGCAGAGGTATTAGGATTTAATAATATAATGTAGAGAAAGTGAAATTGGGGTCAGTGTGCGCTTATTAAGTTAATTATTGTTGTTGTTAGCTACAGTTTGCAGAGTGCCTAGTCCACACCAGAGATTGGGACATGTGCTGTGGAGCAATGGAGAGATGCATCTCAGTTCTCCTGTAAAGAAAGCTGGACTTAGATGAGACAGTATTATTGTGAGAAACTCGGAACACCACTCAAACTATTTTCACGGCATACAGTTAAGTCATCTTCAGTCTTGGGTGAATTGCCTAAATTTGAGGAATTTAAAAAGGAATGAAGAAGCTGGGGGTGAATTAAGTTTTAATGAGCTAACATTTTAACTATGCTGAACATTTTGATATCAAGACCACAGATCAAAGTTAATGTCTTTTCTGTCAAAATTCACATATTTTAAATATATCCTAGGGATAAGTTGAGAAATGTAGATGACTAACAAATGAACCCTTTTTAAATTGCATTTCACTTTTCTGGCTGAATGCTTATGGAGTTTCTTCTTATTTTACTAGCAAGTTCCAATTAGGGTCATTAGAGTGACAAAACCAGTTTGAATGTTCATAAATATCTTGTTTTATACACAAATTAAAATGTTACTGTAAACATCAAGATTTTATAATTCAGGCCACCAAGAGAGCCTTCCAGGACAACAGTGTAGGAGTCTATATTAGCCTTATTATTTCTTTCTTTGATTTCAGCTCAATACAACACAGCAGTCACATTTTCCATGAGTGATTCAAA
The DNA here is from genome assembly GCA_007922755.1 of Pedetes capensis. Taxonomy (NCBI): domain Eukaryota; kingdom Metazoa; phylum Chordata; class Mammalia; order Rodentia; family Pedetidae; genus Pedetes; species Pedetes capensis. The sequence goes on along the minus strand of VMDO01006188.1, from coordinate 57,220 downwards.
TGTGATATTATAACCTATGGTAGAGGAAAAGCACTTTCTAAATAAACCAGCTCATTAACAATTTGATATACAAAGGGCCTAGCTATCATACTAGGCATTAGATATAGGAAGTATCATTTTTTTATTTCCTGAGTGGGCAGTCAGGTTTTGAGGATCAATTTTTGTGCTCATTTATGCAATAGACTGAAACTAAGTAAAATTGGCCTTCTTTGTTCATGACCTCTGCATCTGCACATTCAGCCAACCAAGGACCAAATGTGTGTGTGTGTGTGTGTGTGTATAACAAATTACATCTTTACTAAATATGTCCAGATTTTTTCTTGTCATTATTCTATGAGCAAACACAAAAATACACAATAATACACAATACAACAACTATTTACATAGCATTTACCTTGTATTAAACATTATAAGGAATCTAGAGATGATTTCCCTCATATGTCTGTCATCATGTTGTGCTGTGGGGACTTGTGTGCTGCTGTGATGCTGAAAGCTATGCCACCAATATTACCAGCAGGGTCACCCATGGTGAACAGGTTTCAGCTAAGCTTCCAGACTAAGACAGAGTAGGGAGAGGAAGGACCCAGCAGCCCATTCCAAAAACAATTAGCCATTGAAAACTCTGTAAATAGCAGAGAAGAATTGTCAAATATAGTGCCAGAAAATCAGCTCCCTGAGCTGGAGGGCATTCAAGAAATGACTGGGGAAGAGTTGCCTCCTTGAAGTAGAGTTGGCCATAATGACAGGAAGAGTCCCTGGGACCTCCAGTAGCTGATGTGGCAATGACTGAAAATGAGAAGAAACACGGTGGCTGCAACAATGGGCTCAGACATAAAAATGATTCTGTGCATGACATAGTGTCAGGTAGTGTTTTGTTCTGTTGTACATAGGGTCATTATGAATAAGATCTGACTCAATGACACCTAATAGCAGTAAAGAGATGTTTTAAAGGTGGGCACACATGGATTATATGCAAATACCACACCTTATACAAATAATTGCGGGCCGGGATTTAGCTCAGTAGGTAGAGCGCTGCACTGCAGTCTCTGAGGTCCCGAGTTTGATTCCCAGCACCGCAAAAATGGGAGAAGGATGTGGCAACCCACTCCCAAGGCAATCCCGAAACAGTCAGCCATTGAAAACCCTCTGAGGGTCACTATGAGTCAGATACCGACTCGATGGCACCTAACAACAACCTAACAATACAAATAATTTGAGCATCTGCAGATTTTGGTATCCATGGAGGGTTCTAGAACCAATCCCCTGCAAATTCTGAGGAATGACTACATTTCAAATACACCAATCTTACCTCAATGTGCTAGCAATACAAAAAGAAGGAACAAGCCGTGACAGATAAACTCAAGCCAGGCATGGTGGTGCATGCCTATAATCCTAGCAGCTTGAGAGGCAGAGGCAGGAGGATCACAAGTTTGAGACCAGAGGCAGTCTGCGTAACTTAGTGAGACCCTGTCTCAAAAAAAAAAGTAAAAAAAAAAAAAATGGGCTGGGGGCGCAGCTCAGTGGTCCAGCACTTGCAGAGCATATAAGCGTGAGACCCTGGGTTCAACCCCCCAGTACCACAGACACACACACACACACACACACACACACAAAAAAAAAAAAACCCAAAACGGATATTGTGATACATGACAGTACATTTGTGGAAGGGTTCAGACAGAGGTAGAAAGGCTGGGGCAGTACAGAGGAAAGAAAGTATGCATGTACCTGGCAGAGTCAGGGGAGACCTTCCTGAAGAGGCGAAACTTTAGCTGCATTTTAGAGGATGAGTGCAAGTTAGCCATGGCACCAGTTGCAGAGATTTTACCAAATGCAGAGAACAAAGTCATAGGGATGAGAAAACATCGAAAAGCATAAAGTAAGTAGAGGTGAAGACATAAAGGGTTGGCTCTTTAGGATTGGACCTATCTGGGCAATATTTCTGAGGTAAATTCACCAGGGCCAGTTGATAGATGGGATGTAGGGAAGGAAAGAGTGTGGAGGCAGGAAGGCCATAAAGCTTTAGGGTTGGGTACTAAGTGGGGGGTTTAGGATTGCCCCAGGGCCATGGATAAAGTGTCTTTGCACATCCCTATTCATACTTTGAAACCCTAATCTCAATGTGATGGTATTAAATGGCATCAGAACATGTGGCATTTGGGAAGTAATTAGGTCCTGAGGGGAGAGGCCTCGTGATATGAGTATTACCCTTATAAGAAGAAGCCAAAGACTTAGCTAGGTCACTTTCAGCCATATTAGGATAAAAATGCAAAGTTGGCTTTCTTCTGGCACCTTGATCTTGAACTTTCAGCCTCTAGAACTGATAGAAAGAAATATCTGTCACTTAAGCTACCCAGCTTGTGGTAAGATGTAGCAGTCCTAACTGACTAAAATGCTCCATGTCTGTTTTGGGGAGCAGCATTCTTTCTTTGTGCAGCAAAATCTGGGCCACCAGAGCCAATGCTTCCCTGAAGTCTCCACAGCCCCATCTGGCTAGTTAAGAACTAACTCAAACATCAATTAATCGTTCCTCATTTAACTTCTTTTGAAACATTTTCACAGTGCAGATGATGAGGAAAAATCTTCTCCTTTGAAAAGTCAAGCAAGACCCACCACAGTAAAGAAATTAGGCTAAAACTGTTGCAATTGTAAGCTATTAAGTGGGCAGATATTGGCAGTTTTGTTTGGGAGCTTAAGATTTCTCTGTTTCACAGAAGAAAGACCAAAGCATTGGTTAACTATGTAGTCTTTCTGAGAAAACAAAAAAGGGAGGGAGAATTAACTCTGTTGTATTTCCTCTCTTTGACTTGGCACTAGTAGAATTGATATTGTTTGTGACTTGAAAACTAGACGGCAATCGTGAAATTTTCATGTTAGTAGAGACTACTTCAACCATACTAAAACATAGAGAGATTATATGTCTTACTGAAGTTCACACAGTTACTGGCCAATACAGATGCCCCCAAATACTGAAAGGTTTTTGTTACCTTTGCTGCCATCTGGCCTTGGTCATGAATGATGTTTGGCTTTAGGTAGGTGGGGAGAAAGTTATAAGAGGTGAAGTACAATGATAGGTGGGGGAATTCTAAGTCTCAGAGGAGGAAGTTCTTTGGATCACTGTAACACCTTGAAGAAATAAGCCTGCCTAGCCAGATGTGGTGGCTCACACCTGTAATCACAGTGATTCAGAAGGTGGAAGCAGGAAGATCACAGGTTTAAGGCCAGAGGCAACCTGCATAACTCAGCAAGACCCAATCTCAAAAATGGGCTGGGGGTGCCGCTCAGTGGTAGAGCACTTGCAAAGCATACATGAAGCCCTGAATTTAACCCCTAGTACTGCAAAAGGAAAAAAAAAAAGAAGAAGCTTGCTTGTAGCAGGGGCTATAGAGCTTGGGAAAGAGTTGGTGCCACGGTTCTTTGACTCACTGCAAATAAAGCAGCTTTGTCTTTCTCAAGTACAGATACAGAATGGGTGTTTATATTTTCTTCCTATTCCCCTTTTCTTAAGGTATTTTACCCCCTGAGAAGTAGATACTAAATTCTCTCTCCAATATTTCCCATAGGAGTGGTTGTGAAAAATAGGTAGGAAAACAGCCAGGCATGGTGCATGCCTGTAATCCTAGCACGTGGGAAGCTGAGGCAGGAGGATCTACACAAGTTCAAGGCCAACCTGGCCTGTATAGTGAGTTCCAGGCCAGCAACACTCAAGAAAAAAATAAGAAAACAAATTTGGGTTTAGTTATAAGTCCATTAAAGTCGCTGGAAGATTTTTAGGAAGGCAATTAATGAATTTGATTCATTTGGTTAAAATATTACTCCAGTGTTTAGTGGAGAATAGATGCTAAGTGGTTATAGAAAGTAAGGAAAACACTAGAAGCCATTACAGAGGGCCAAATAGGTATGATGGGTCAGATACAGACGGCAATAATAGTGATAAATAGAAGTAGACAAAATTAGGGTGCTCTTTTGGAGGTAGAGTCAGACTCTACTTAAAGCCTTGACTAGTGAAGAATTGGACATGAGGAGAAAAAATGATTCAAATGAGATCTTTTTTATACATGAACAACTGGGAGATAGAGAGGAGAGATTAGCTGGGAAGAATCATAGAATTGGATCTTTCCACATTAGATTTGATGTGCTTATTAAATATCCAAGTAGAGATGTCAGGTAGTCAGTGGGACATATGAGGGGAAATGTAAACTTGGGAGTCATCCGCATATAGATAACGGTTAAAGCTCTTGGACTGAATGAGGTCACTTACAGTGAGACGAAAATGAGACTGCAAAACAGATTGAGAAGGAGAGGCTAGCAAGATAGAAATAGAACTAGGAGAATGCAGTGTTCTAGAAGCCTAGAGATCAAGTTTTCAAAAGGATGGAAGAGTTGGCCATACTAAGTCCTGCTGGGAGCTCAAGTAAATGAATTACAGAGAAGAAACCACTGACATTGATTACATGAAGATGGTTGGACACTTTGACAAAAATACTGTCTGCAGATGCCTACAGAGTGGCAGAAAAACAAGAGTGTGTTGAGGAAAGAAAAAGAATAAGAATTTAAAGTGGTGACTCTGGACTACTTAAGAAAGATGCTTTGTTGTGGAAGGGAACAGTGAGGTGGGGTGGTGGGTAGAATGGAGAGATGGGGAAGAAGGTGACAAGTAGGGTATGCCTGTATGCTAATGAGGATGGTCCTGTAGAGGGAAATCATGTGAGATGCAAGAAGAGAGGGATAGCCTTGAGAAGGCTGGAGGGGATGAGATGGACACTGAGCACAAATGGAGAAGAGTAATATTGTACTCCTCCTTAGTCCACTACATGAAATGAGGACATCATCTGTGAGTGAATTGTTGCATGTTGGATGTGTTTGTAGGTTTTAGAAGAGAGAAAAGCTGTAAAATTATTGTTTTGGAGAGTGGAAAGGTAAGCATTAAAGGCAGCCTGGTGTGAAGTTTAGGCAGTATAACAGGCTCATGTAAAATCTATGGGTACAACTTGAAAACAGTACCTGTGGATATGGCTGCCTATTTTTTCTGGCAACAATCCAGCTGCTAAAATACAGTGATGAAGCAAGCAGAGAGGAAAGTAGAGTTTGGCCTTTGCATGGCAGATGTGATGGAGGGAGAGAGAAATTGGGGAAGTAAGCATTTCTAGGAGAGTATGAATATAATGGATTCTCTAACCTAAGGTCTGGACAGAGAGAAGTAAAGATGTGCAGAAGATAATGAACAGTGAAAGGAATGTAAGGACTATCCAGGATTTAATGATATTAGATAATCACTAGAATTAGATTACTATGGTAGGAAAGAGGGGGAGTAGACAGTTGGAGAAATAAGGGTCCAAAAGTGAGATTAAGGTTTAGACAGTGAGTCAGGAGAGGAAGAATCTTTCCAGAAGGAAGGAGCAGTAAGCCCGTCAAGAAAGACACCGAGTAAAATAGGGATGGAAGCCGGACACCATGGTGCACATTGTAATTGCAGCAACTTGGGAGACTGAAGCAGGAAGATCACAGATCTGAGACTAGAGGCAGCCTGTGCAACTGAGCAAAATAAAAAATAAAAAAGAGGCTGAGAATGTGGCTCAGTGGTAGAGTGCTTGTGTAGCATGCATGAGCCCTTGTGTTCAACCCCCTATTACTGCAAAACATAATAGTAATAAATAATAAATGAAATAAGAATTGGATAGAAAGTTGAAGATTGGATGTAATGCCAAGAAAAAGATCATTTTTGACCTTGACACGTGGCATTTCAGTGGGATCGTAGAATCCTTCATGGAGGATTGAAGATTGAGTTATAAGGAAATTGAGATAGAGAAGTCAGAACACCTTTTCAAGAAGTTTGGCTATAAAGGGAAACTTAAAAAGCAGATGGTAGCTAGGTAGGAATGTGGAAACTTAAATGAAATTTTTTTTTAGTTGAATACTACTTAATTGTGCTTTTTAATTGACACTGTTAATTGAGGTAGGTATAATTCACATAATATTTCAGGAAATAATACAGAGAGATCCTTTGCACAGCCTCCCCAGATTTTCCCAACCATAACATCTTGCAATCATCTGGTACTCTCAGCTGAGGTATGGACACCAGTATAAAATGCTAATCCTGCCCAGAGTTCTCCAGCATCACTTGCACTCTTCTGAGTGTGTATGTATGTGTCAATTTCTATAAAGTTACATCTCCTTCATGTCACACCATTGTTAAGACAGTTCCATTGTTAAGACACAGTTCCAATAGCACAGGAATCTCTCTTCTTACCCTTTTATAATCACACCCACCACCATCCTCCATCTCCTCAATCCCACCTCAGTCTCGAATTGCTTGCAACCAATACTCTGTTTTCCATTTCCATAATTTTGCCTTTTCATTGATGTTACATGATGGAATCATACAATGTGTAGCCTTTTGGGATTGGCTTTTTCATTTACCAAAGTTCCCTGGGGATTCATCTAGGTGTTCTGTGTATCAGTAATTCAGTCCTTTATCTGGCTCTGAGTTCCATGATATGGATATACCATGATTTGCTTAACCATTCGTCTATTAAAAGTCATCTTGAGTTGTTACTAGTTTTTAAACTCTTATAAATAAATCTACCATAAACATTCATAAACAGGTTTCTGTGAAAAGGGATAAATGGGAAAAATGCTCAGGAGTACTAGGTCATATGGTAGTTGCATATTTAATTTTTTAAGAACCTGACAAGCTGTTTTCCTGAGTGACTGTACCATTTCACATTCCTACCAACAGTGTATATGTGATCACGTTTCTTGGCATCCTCATCAGAATTTTATGGTCATTATTTTTTTATTTTAGTCATCCTGACAGGTATATAGTGGCAACTTTTGTGGTTTTATTTACATTTCCTGATAGCTAACAATATCTTTTTATATATGTGTCTGCAATCTGTATATCCTCTTTGGTGAAATGTCTACTCCTATCTTTTTGTCCGTTTTAAATTGAGTTTAACAGTTCTCTATAGATTCTAGATATCCTAGGTACTTTTTGTTAGATATATAGTTTGCAAGCCTGCAGCTGTACCACTGTGGTGTCCAATCCCGTCAGATCTCAGAAGCTAAACAGGGGTCCGGACTGATTAGTACTTGGATGGGAGACCACCTGGGAACCCTAGGTGCGTTAGGCTTGGAAGAAGGACCTGGCGACCCACTCCTGTCAAAAACAAAAGCAATCAGCCATTGAAAACCCTATGAATAGCAGAGAAGCACTGACAATAGTGTTTCACCTGTTGTATATGTAGGGTCGCTATGAGTCAGGCACCAACTCAAAGGCATCTATCAATAACAACATAGTTTGCAAATATTTTCTCTCATTCTGTAGCTTGTCTTTTCATTTTATTTGTATGATCTTTCATGGAGACAACAACAACAAAGCCTTTTTCCAGTATTTGAAAACTAGTTTGTTGCTTCCTTCTGGCCTCCATGGTTTCAGATGAGTAATCTACTGCCATTCAAATTGGTGTTCCTCTCTGAGTAATATGTAGTATCTCTCTGTCTCTTTTTAAAATTTTTCTTTGTCAGGGCTGGGTATGTACCTCAGTGGTAGAGTACCTGCCTACCACATGCAAGGCCCTGGCCCAGCACCAGACACACACATACAAAATTCTTTGTCATTATCTTTCAGAACATTAATTATGACTTGTCTTAGTATTTATTTCTTTGGGCTTATCCCATTTAGGGTTGGCTTGACTTCCTGAATCTGTAGATAAGACTTTCACCAAATTTGGGAAATTTTCAGCCCTTATTTCTTTATATGTTATATCAGCCCCAGTTTCTTTTTTCTTCTAGGATTCCTATGATATGAAAGTTGGGTGTTTTACTGTTTTTTTTTCCACAGGTCTCTGAAGCTGTTTCCTTTTTTAGTCTATTTCTGTTTATATTTGTGAGTTTTCTTGATCCTTTCTCAAGTTCACTGATTCTGTCCACTACCATCTCCTCTCTACTGTTGAACTCACCCATTACATTTTTTATTTGTAACATTGTATTTCATTTTTACAATTTCCATTTGGTTCTTCCATATATTTTTTCTTTTCTGAGATTTTCTATATTTTCACTTGTTTCAAGAGAATTTGTAATTGCCACTTATGTATTGCTTATGATCAGTACATTCAAATCCTTGTCTGAGAATGCTACTATCTAAGTTATTTGTGTGTTGGCATGATTTAATTATCATTTTTTCATTCATACTGTGATTTTCCTAGTTCTTGGTATGACAGGTGATTTTTTTACTGCATCCTATACATTTTGTCTAATACAATAGAAAGCTCTGCATCCTACTCAAATCCTTTCTTTTAGAAGGCAGTCACTGTGGTAAGACTGGCCTACTTTGTGTGTTGAGTTTGCAATGATAGTTTGTTTTTCAGAGCCTTTGCAGGATGTTTTGGTCCACTTGATTCTTGTGGCACCCTTGGGGCTCCCTGGGGACCCTGATGGTGCTATATAAGGGAAAGAAGGGATTTACCCCGGCACATAGGAAGGAAGAGCCTTCTTGAGTAGGCCAGTTGTCATGGCTGAGTGTCTCCCTTCATTTCCATCCACCTGCCCAGCATCCCCTGGCAAAGGAAGGGAGTCTTAGTTCCCTTGCTCCCCTTTATGGGAACATAAATGTATCATGCATAGGCCATGCTTTTAAAGATCCCTCTGGCTAGTGTTGCCTGGATACCTGATTTCTCCTAAGGGAGAGAGTGGCAGGTCTATGGAGAGCAAGAAACCTTCTGGATTACACCTACTTGTAGCATATGACCCTTGCCAATGTTACCTGACTGCCTGGTATTTCTTAATAAAGGGAGGACAGTTCTGGCTGCAGGGAAAAAGAGTGCTTTCCTCCACTGCTTATTGTTAGCAGGACTCTTAACCAGTCCCCCTTGCTGGTGGTTTCAAGTTCACCTGGTGGTGTCAAAGGCATTATTGATCCAGGAAGAAAACATCCTACCAGGGCTGTCTTCTATTGTTCAGGCAGGGATCAGGAAGGGCTGGGGCTGGGCCACCTTCTTGGATTGGTAATGAGAGGTCAGAATGCACCCTGCTACTGTGCTGTTTTTCCAGTCCTGGAGTCCTAAACCAGTAAGCCTTCCCCTTACCACCTTCTGGGTTCTCCTTTGGTTGCCTCTTGCATTATTCCCAGGATTTATGATTGTACTTTATGCAGAAGAACAGAGATAGGTGCTTCATACTTTCTTGTCTGTACCAGACGTCTGATTATGTTTTCAATGCCAAAAGGGCAAAGTGAAGGGAGAGAGGACAGTCCATAGGGTGGGGTCGCAAAAAGGGATAAAACAAAAGAACTCAACAGAAATGAGAATATAAGCATGGGAAGGGGAGGAGAGAAGATTCAGATTCATGGAAATTTATAAGTTTGGTATTAGGAATTTGAGACTGTTCTTCGCTGATGTGTCTAATTGTTTTTCTGTGAAACAGAGTGGCAGCCTTAGAGCCCAGACCTTGAAGTTTTGCATTCCTAGCTGTGAGTCCCAGTTGCACTCCTTACCCACTTTGAGACCTTTGGCAAAACACTTAAATCTCTTTGTGCCTCAGTTTCCCATAAATGGGGATGATAACAACACATACCCTCATAGTAATGTTGTGGAAAATTGAAAGAGTGAACGTTTGAGGAGTGCCTGGAATAGCATGTTAATAACTGTGTGTTATGTACATAGAAATGACTCACAAGGTTCTAGAGAGTATTAAATGAGATAAACTCTGCAAAGTGAAGAGCAAATTACTCGGTATACAGAATACAATAAATGTTACTGCCATCTTCATAGTTACTCTTGAGATACTACCTTGAAGCAAAGTCACTAGTCAAATTTTCCTAACTCAGCTCAGTCGCATGTTTTTGGTCCCATGTTTTACTTTTTGCTGAAGGTGGGCACAGGCACACAGTGGGGACCAACTGACCATGGGAGCTCTGATATACAGTTGGAGAATCTGCTTATATGCGAAGCTTAAGGTGATGCCCACAGCCTCCCTAGCTGACGCATGTCAGGTGTATGCTCTGCTGGAACTCTGCTTGCCTATGGTGTTATGTGCAGCTTTCTGCCCTTCATTTCCTTCTGCTGGGGGCTTTTCAAGGATAAGGATCAGCTATAGGAGATGGTTCTAACTCACTTACATCGTAATTCCCCTCTGTGCTCTAACATATACCATCACCCAAAGTATCATTGGAAAAGCCCTGGGAAAACCAAACGATTTCAAGTGTCTGAAATATGTTAATATGATCAGTTAGCTACATGAATTGTGAAACAGAAATCATGTGTGGTTTTTTGTTCTGCCACAGTTAGAAAAACCATAGTCTTTTATCGTGATGGAAAACAAATACAAAGAAGAATTAGGAGCGCCATCTTGTGGAGTCATCTGTCATTACCATGTAAGAGTCACAAGGAGCCACCAGTGGGAACTCAATATGTTTTATTTGTATCCCCAAGGCCCAATCTGGAAGGAGTGCTTGATAAGTGTTTGCTGAATATATGAAATAGAGAGAGGATAGGAGTGGGATGGAGACTTGGTTTAGTGAATATCACCTTGGTAAAATGTCTGATGCATTGCCCATTGTTGATTTGGAGACCTTTGAAAATGGTGGTGTAGATATTCCAAGGCAACTTTATGTCCAACTCATGGAGGCAAATGAAGAAGAAAATGTGTGCATGAAGAAGTCCAGGATTGCCAGCTTTTTCTTGTTTTGGCCTTGTCAGTGGTAGTAAGTAGAATACTGGATGGTATTTTTCTCTATACATAATTTTCAATGTGATGCAAATTAATCAGTTAAAGATGATAAAGAATATAGGTAGCTTCAGAGCTGGTGGGATTTGTCGATATTCCACTAAGTTGGATTAAGTGAAATTGCTGATTGTTTTAAACTATGTCAGTTTCATATGCATCAATCTAACATTTCAAATCACTTCACTTAAAAAATTATTCTGGAGCCAGGTGTGGTGGCTCAGACCTATAATCCCAGCACTGGTAAGCTGGAGACAGGAGGATCACAAGTTCAAGGCTAGCCTGAGTGGCATATTGAGTTTGAGGCTACCCTGAACTATACAGTGAGACCATGTCTCAAAAAACCAGAGGCTGAGAGGGTAGTCCAGGAGTATATGCTTGTGAAGCATGGACAAGGCCCTGGGTTCATTCACTAGAACCACAAAAAATAATAATAATAGATCTGAGCGTATTATAGGTCTGGACACTGTGTTAAGCCTTTGTAGATACAGAGACAAACAAGAGAGCGGCCCTGCCATCGAGGATCTTACCGTTCAGTTTAGATGCAGTCACTTACATAGCATGTCTCCTATTGTAGTTATATCTGTTATTTCTGGTATAAGTCAGATTCTGTGGAGATGCTGTGGTATTTCTGGGAAAGCTTTAAGACTTAGGCATGGTAGGTAACATCAAATACTCTGGCACCAAACTATCTTGTTTGGGTGCTAATTTTGCTGCTTACCAGCTACATGACTATGAACAAGGTTTCGATGACTCATTTTCTTAATTCAGAGACTTTGATCATATAGTGCCTACCTCACATGAAGATTAAATGAGCTAATATATACAAAGCACTCAGAATAGTTCCTCACGCATAGCAAGTGCTGTGCCTTTGCAGGATGTTTTGGTCCACTTGATTCTTGTGGCACCCTTGGGGTTTAGTGTTAGTTTTTGCCATCTTCATTACCTTCACCATTATCATTTTCACCACCACCACTACTACCACCACCATCTCTCTTATCACTACAGAGGAAGCATTTCAGTTATGCTTTATAGTATAGGTTAAATTTCATGGTTCATTGATTCTGGGGTTTTTTTATATAGTACTGGAGATTGAACCCAAGATGTCATACATGTTGGGCAAGTATTCAACCACTGAGCTGCACTCCCAATAATTTTTATTTTTTATTTGAGACAGGGTCCCACTAAATTTTGCAGGCTGCCTCTGGCCTTGAACTCATGATCCTCCTTCCTCAGCTTCCTGAGTCACTGGGATTATGGGTGTGTACCATGGCACCTGGCACATTTTTGTTGTTGTTGTTCCCAAGAATTAACTTATTATATTCAAATTTCCCCCAGTTCCTGTGGAGTGCTTAAAAACACCCTTACCTACTTTCTAGCAGTTTATCATCTCTACAAAGTCCGAGCCTGAGGCAGGAACTTTAGCAAAAGCAATGCAACATGATAGAATAGAGGACAGGGAGACAGATGCTACTGGAATGTATGGTGCACAGGAATTATGTCAACTGTGTGGAAAAGTAAGCCAAGACCTGGATTTCACAAATCTATTCACATGCATATTTGTGAATGCCAAGTCTGTTCTGGGTTGGCCTTAAGAATCTCAGCTCAAGTATCTGGAAAGAACCTATAGAAAACAAAGGCGAGGGTATGTCCAGTTTTTATCATAGAGCACCTTACTCTATGTACGGGTATGTAAAAATTGGACATACCCGGCCCTTTGTGGGCACTTGGTCAGTCCTGAATGCTCTGTGTCATTCAAATTGTGGAATTGCCCCTCCATGTCACATATTTTCTAATAAATTGCTTAATCCCAATTTAGTGTGCTATAGTAAAAGTATTTAGAGCTATGAGGTCAAACTGTAAAAGTTAAGTGCTATGGAATTGTAGTTGTTGTTGTCAGGTGCCATTGAGTCGAGTCCGACTCATAGTGACTCTATGTACCGCATATCGAAGCACTTCCCGATTCTGTGCCAGGCAAACGATCTTATTTATGTTTAAGCCCATTGTTGCAGACACTGTGTCAATCCATCTGGTGGAGGGTTTTGCTCTTTTGTGTTGACCTGCCACTCTCCCAAACATGATGTCCTTCTTCAGGGATTGTTCTCTCCTGACTACATGTCCGAAATATGTAAGACACAGTTTGGCCATTCTTGCTTCCAAGGAGCACTCTGGTTGCACTTCTTCTAGGACAGATTTCTTGGTTCTTTTGGCAGTCCATGGTATATTCAATAGACGTCTCCAGCACCACAATTCAAAAGCATCAAATCTTTTTCTGTTTCTCTTGTTCAAGGTCCAGCTTTCACAACCATATGATGCCACTGAAAATACCATGGCATGAGTCACATGCACCTTCGTCTTCAATGTGACATCTTTGCTTTTCAATACTCTAAAGAGATCTTTTGCCACAGCTTTTCCTAGAGCAATGCGTCTTTTGATTTCTTGACTGCTGCTTCCGCGGGTGTTGATTATAGAGCCAAGCAAAGCAAAATCTTGGACAACCTCAATCTTTTCTCCATTTATTGTGAAGTTGCATGCTGACCCAGTCGTAAGGATTTTTGTTTTGTTGATGTTTAGTAGTAACCCATATTGAAGGCTATGATCTTTGATCTTCATCAGTAAATGTTTTAAATCCTCTTCACTTTCAGTAAGCAGAGTGGTGTCATCTGCATAATGCAGGTTGTTAATGAGTCTTCCTCCAATCTTGATGCCACGTTGTTCCTCATAAAGTCCAGCTTCTCGGATTATTTGCTCAGTGTATACATTGAAGAGATCGGGTGAAAGTATGCAGCCCTGATGCACACCTTTCTCAACTTTAAACCACTCAGTGTTTCCTTGTTGTATTCGAACAACTGCCTCCTGGTTCATGTACAGATTTCTCATGAGCACAATTAGGTGTTCTGGTATTCCCATTTTCCGAAGTGTTATCCATAATTTGTTATGATCCACACAATCAAATGCTTTTATGTAGTCAATAAAATATAGATAGACATTTTTCTGATATTCTCTGCTTTCAGCTAATATCCACCTGACATCAGCAATGATGTCCCTAGTTCCCCACCCTCTTCTGAATCCCACTTGATTTTCCGGTAATTCCCTGTCTATATACTACTGCAGTCGCTTCTGAATGATCTTTAGTAGAATTTTGTTGGTGTGCGATATTAATGATATTGTCTGATAGTTTGCACATTCAGTTGGATCCCCTTTTTTGGGAATAGGCACAACTATGGATCTCTTCCAGTCAGTTGGCCAAGTAGCTGTTTTCCAAATCTGTTGGCATAAACATGTTAACACCTCCAGTGCTGCATCTGTTTGTTGAAACATCTCTATTGGTATCCCATCAATTCCTGGAGCCTTGTGTTTCGCCAGTTCTTTCAAGGCAGCTTCCACTTCGTCCTTCAACACCATTGGGTCCTCTTCGTATGCAACCTCTTGGAATGGTTGGTCATCTACCAATTCTTTCTTGTATAATGACTCTGTGTATTCTTCCCATCTTCTTTTGATGTTTCCTGCATCATTTAATATTTTCCCTATAGAATCTTTCACTACTGCCACTCGAGTCTTGAATTTTTTCTTCACTTCCTTAAGCTTGAGAAACACAGAGCGTGTTCTTCCCTGTTGGTTTTCTGCCTCCAGCTCCTTGCATATGTTATTATAATATTTGTTTTTGTCTTCTTGAGCTGCCTTCTGAAATCTTCTGTTTAGTTCCTTAACTTCATCATATCTTCCTTTTGCTTTAGCTGCTGGACATTCGAGGGCAAGGTCCAGTGTCTCTTTTGACATGTAATTTGGTCTTTTCTTTTTTTCTTGTCTTTTAAAGAACTTTTTGCTTCCTTCTTGAATGATATCTTTTATGTCATGCCATAACTCTTCTGGTCTCCTATCATTTGTGTCTAATGCATTAAACCTATTTTTGAGGTGGTCTCTGAACTCAGGTGGGATATACTCAAGGTCATACCGTGGCTCTCGTATACTTGTTCTAATTTTCTTCAGCTTCAGTTTGAACTTGCATATGAGAAGTTGATGGTCTGATCCACAGTCAGCACCTGGTCTTGTTTTGACGTTTTGTACAGAGCTTTTCC
>VMDO01006188.1:0-42322 GCA_007922755.1 Pedetes capensis | reverse complement strand
ATATGATTGTCTGACTCTAAATGGCCTGTGCCGGTCCATTTTAGCTCATGGATGCCTAGAATGTCAATGTTTATGCGCTCCATTTCTCTTTTAACTATTTCTAATTTTCCTAGATTCATACTACGTACATTCCATGTTCCTATTATTAATAGATGTTTACAGTTGTTTCTCCTCATTTTGAGTGGTGCCACATGAGCAAGTTGAGCACCCTGGGGTTTTACTCCATTTCCGTCATCACGGTAGACTCTACTTGGAGGAGGCAGTCTATTGAGTGCCTTCCAACCTGGGGCCCTCATTTTCCGGCACTGTATCTACAGTGTCTCTTTGCTATTCATGGGGTTTTCAATGGCTAGTTTTTTCAGGAGTGGCTCGCCAGGTCCTAATCCCTGCTATGGAATAGGAACAGTTAAAATTCATTTTGGTTTTAGTACCTGAACCACCTAACAATGTATTATACTGTTGCTCTATGAAATGTGGATAATGTTCACCATTGGAATCTGGAGGTCCAAGTTTAGCTTTTCAAGGATTTTAGGCTGATAGGCTATTGTCATTGGTATTTAATGTTTGTTTTATAAAATATCCACAGGGTACAATGACGTGTTTGCATTCTTCTTGACTTGGTCACCAAAATATGGGAAGCTTATCATTTTCAACCATGATCAAGTCTACCTTTGCTCCTCTGTCCTTTAGTGGCCCAGCAAGATCAGGATTTCTCTGGAAGGCCTGCATGTGACCCCACAGGAAGTATCAGCACTATTCATCAGGACAGATTCCAAGCACACTACACACTGGGCAACACAGGCTATATGGGTGACCAAGTGATTTCATGATACGGTTTGAACTGACTTTCCTCCTAGAGGTTTACTTTTCCTTTCCATTCTATGTGGCAACTATTTTTGATTGTGCTATGTCTCAACTGATCATTTCTATCATATTTTAATGAGGCCTTTCCTTTTTATTAAAAATATATAAACCAGCCATCAACTTCAATTTTTTAGAAAAATGACATAGCAGTTAGCTCAGTCAGTGATGTAGAAATATTCTTCTACGCTGCTATCATTTTTGCCCACTGTAGATGCATTCATAGCTGGTTTTACCAGCTAGCCCCAAAGAATAATGCTTTGTCCAGATTCCCAGTAGGAGGTAATAATATGACAGGTCACACCAGTTTAATGCAGAATGTCTTTGTACTTGGAATACTCTGTGGATTTTAAAGAGCTTCAAGGCTAAGGACATATTAAAAAGATCAGAGAGATTAAAAAATAGGACTTGGCCAAAACCATACTGGACCAATTTTGTGATAGAGTTTGAGTTTCTAATTTACAATCCGGTCATCAGAATATGCTTTTGAATAGAAAGACAAAAAGTCTGCTTATTTTTGTGACTCAATAACAAAACTTAGCAAAGTTTGCTTGATGACAGTTTTTCTAAAAATGCTTAAAAAAACCATAAAGTTCTTCTTAGGTGCTGTTGAGTTGGGTCTGACTCATAGCAACCCTGTGTACAGCAGAAAGAAAAACAGTCTGACATTGTTCTGTGCCCAGCACAATTGTTAGTGCTTCTCTGCTACTCCTAGTATTCAATGGCTGACCATTTTGGGAGTGGATTCCCAGGTCCTTCTCCCTACCCTGCAGCAACTAGTATTCCCAGGTGGTCTCCCATCCAAAGACTAATGAGGTGGACCCTGCTTAGCTTCCGAGATCAGGTGGGATCAGATACCAGGATGCTATGGCTGCACACATCATTAAGTTAGAGAACTGATACCCAAATATCATTATAAAAATTCTGTTTGGGTAAAATATTTGCTGTTGTTGTGGGTACCAGAATTTAGAAGCACAAATACAGCTTTGAAGATGAAATTCAAGGCATGGAAGTCCCTTTTCTAACAGTTACTCCTTCCTATGTTGTACCTGAAAAAGGGACGCTCATATTAGATTGTTTCAGATGTAGAAATAATAACAATTGTTGTTATTGTTAGGATTGCTTCGAGAGTGGACTGCCATATCTTTCTTCCTTTATTTGTGGTATTGGGGATTGAACCCAGTTTTCGCAGACAGTGCAGAGCAGCACTCTACCAATTGAGCTAAACCGCAGTCAGTAACAACAATAAAGATGATAATATTAGCAGGTATATTTTCTGAAACACTTACTCTGTTTAGGTGCTTATGATGTGTTACCACATTAATTCTTGCTTTTATAAACCCCTGGACATAAGATATTTTCATTCTCCTCAAGGTAATAATATGAAAACTTCATTTAAAAAAATACAAATTTATGTGCTGTCTAGAAACAGAGCAAAACCTAACAAATCAACAGAAAAACAAAGCACTACTTTTCACATTAAATGTATCTGTTATCACAGCCTCCACAGAATTTAGCAACCCAACCTTGCTGTTCTGAATCTTTCCAAACTGACTTTCCTTCTTTTCGGAGAGAAAAGGTGATTTCTCTTACAGCATCATGACTGTATCCCTTCTCCATATATACTCGA
This sequence comes from Pedetes capensis, assembly GCA_007922755.1. Lineage (NCBI taxonomy): Eukaryota > Metazoa > Chordata > Mammalia > Rodentia > Pedetidae > Pedetes > Pedetes capensis. Next base: position 39,831 of record VMDO01006188.1, on the reverse strand, counting down.
TCATGCAGGCAGGGAAGGAACAGAGAATGTTCTTCTATGTCTCTACTTATTACTGACCCGAATGTACCTTTTTCTTGATGGGCAGTGCCAGGAAAATGTTCCTTATTTTAGCTGTTCATACACAAAAGTGTCACATGTAGGGTTTCCAGATTTAGCAAACAAAAATAGAGGATGCTCACTTAAATTTGAATTTCAGATAAACAACCACAAAATAATTTTTAGTATATGTCTGTCCCAAATATTGTATGGGACAGAGATATTTTAAATATTCATTGTTTATCTGAAATTCAGATTTAACTGGAAATCCTTTATTTTATGTGGCAACTCTAGGTGCTGTTTATAAATAATCTCTGTTGTTGTTGTTGTTAGGTGCCATCGAGTCGAGTCCGACTCATAGCGACCCTCATAGGGTTTTCAATGGCTGACTATTTTTGGGATTGCCTTGGGAGTGGGTTGCCACGTTGTTCTCCCCTTTTTGTGGTGCTGGGAATCAAACTCGGGACCTCAGAGACTCCAAAGCAGCGCTCTACCAACTGAGCTAAATCCTAGCCCCTAAATAATCTCTAGACTACATAAATTAGAGGCAGCAATAAGACCAGTTTGAACTTGTTTCATTAGAGTGGGAATCCTGCTGAGTGATCACCACTTCTCTAGAGACAAGCAGGCAGCAGATGCCTGATTTCATGAATGGGCCATCAGCTGAGTACAGTCAACTTATGTAAAAGTTTTAGCAAGAGAAAGGGCACATGCTAATCATATGTAGGTTTGCATAGATTTTTTTTTACTTGTTTTAGGCTTACATGTTTCAGAATGAAAAAGGGCCACAGAGGTCAATCGATGTAATGAAATACTCTCATCTGGCCTGGGACCTCATTCTTTCATTGTAGGATTGCTGGCAAAGAGGTACGTTCTGCATCCGAAACCTTGCACTTAGAGGAGAGGTCCCTTCCCACCTTCCCCACCACATGTGCACATGCATAAGCATATGCACTTTGCACTTGCCAACTCATGCGCTCCCAACCTGTGCCTGCTCCGTACAGGTGCCTTTTTAAATTTGCATAAAGGCACTAGACCATTGGCCCTGACCACACAAGTGTTAACACTCATTTGCAAGGCCACTACTGAGCCATGCACCATGTTAAGTTCTGAAAATACAGAGATGGATGAATATAGAGATGATTTCTCCCTAGAAAATCAGTCTGGCATGGCACAGACAAGGAAAGAGGTCATTACTAAATGTGCTGGTGAGAGTATGGTGATAGGGGGAACTATCTCAGTTTGGTGCCATGGAACTAGGGGGGATTCTTAGAGAGTTTGGACCAAATGGAAGGATAAGATTAGTGAGGCAGAAGGGGCTGAGGGGAGCAAAGGCATTCTAGGCAGAGGGTGGAGTGGCATGAGCAGAGTCACAGATGTGTGAAACTGAAAGCCATGCTTTAGAAATCTCAAGGCATTCATTTCAGCTAGAGTGAAAGTGAGGGGTAAACAGTAGTACATGATTAATGGTCTTTACAGAGATAATGATTGGAGAAGTGCTGATCACACAATGCACTGTGGTATGCCCAGCCATATTCCCTCTGGTGCCCAGAATAGTGACTGGCAAATAGTATGGATTCAATATGTATTTTAATAAATGAATGAACAAGTTATTGAATGAATGGCAGGGCTTCTCAGAGCTTTTAATTGCCCAATGTGTGTGATAGATTGCAATAAAGGAGTATAATATGCAGAATCTTCAACTTATTTGACCATATAACTTCTTTTCTACTGAATAATACATTTTCAAACACTACCATTTTGGGAACACATTTGGGGTAACTATATGAATGAATATAAAGTAAGAGAATCTGTGATAGGTTTTCAGGGAGTAGACTTCAGTAAAATTGTACTCGACTTTTCTCCAGTCTTTTAGAACTGAATGATTGGTTACTGGTGGGCAACATGGAGATCCAGATATAAGGCGAGCTGGCCCAACTTCTAGTGGGCTTTGTCAGCCTTCTTTAGGGATAGTATGTTATACTGACTCTTTCTTTTATTTTATTTTCAAGTCCAGATTATACCATAGGTAACCAGGAAAATAACCAGTTGCTCCGTGGACTAAATGGTTCCACACCAATGCTAACATCTGAAACAATGTTCTCAAGGTAATAACAGTATTTATTTATCAAGCAATAACCTTACACACCAGGCACCTTCCACATTTTCCATGGCAGTAACAGGTGTAATTGTTGTTGTTCTTATATGCCACCTAGTTGGGTCTGACTCATAGCAACCCTACATATAAGTGAACAAAACACTTCCCAAAAATGTGCCATGCCTGGCACAATGTCAGTGCCTCTCTGCTCTTCATAGTTTTTTTTCCCTTTCTCTTTATTGATAAATGGTGGGGTACAGAGTAATACAGCATTTGCTTTTCCCATTGTGCAACTATTACATCACTTTTGGTTATACTTTCATCAACTTACAAAGCTTATGGAACATTTTGATTAATATGTAGTAAAACTCACATGCATTTATGGGTTATGTTCCCCTATTTTCCCCATGTGTTCATGAAGTTGCATCATTTGCATTGATATTATCCTTGCCCCCTTTATCCCTTTATATTGTTCCCCTCCCCTTTCCATATTCCACAACCTTCACTTCCCTCCAATGGCTGATTGTTTCAGGATTGTATCAGGAGTGGGCTGCCAGGTCCTTCTCCTGTTTTTGTAGTGTGATAATATAATCATAATTACATGTTGAGTGTGTACTTTCTGCCAGGCAGTAGACTTAAGTACCCTTCACAAACACTATCTTATTTAATCTCCACAACTACCTAATCCATTTATAACAAAACTGAGGCACTGATGGATTATGTAATCTGTGAACGATTATGCAGCTGGTAACTGGCAGAACAAGGTCTTGAACTCAGTTCTTTCTGACACTAAATCCTACACACTTAACTATCCCACTGTACTGCTATTAGGTCTACTACAAATTCTTTGTTAAAAGCTCAAGGCAATTCTTCTCTATGTATCTTCAAGAAAATAATCTTAACTTCAGTGACACCATGAAATAAGATCCATTTATGTATAATTGATATGTAGTCATGGGTTGATTATATCTCATTGCTGTATATGTAATAGATCAAGCAGGTTGACAATGTGTCAGCCAAATCATGTTCAACTCTGATTCATAAAGGTAGATAATGCAGGATGTTGACTACTGTAGTAGTTACTTTTCATGTTCCAAAGGATAAGACAAAATACCTGACATAAACAACTTAAAGTGAGGAAGTAATTATTTTGGCTCACGGTTTCAGAGGGTTCAATTCATGGTCATTTGGCCCTATGGGCTTGTGCAGAACATCATGGTGGCAGGAGCATGTGGTGGAGCTTTTTCATTGCATAGCATACAGGAAGCCAAAAACATTAACAGGGGTCTGGGACAGCATATAGTTCCCAAGGATAGGCCCTCAGTGACCTACTTCTTCTAGCTAGGCCCCACTTCCTAAAATTCCCAGAACCTCCCAAAATAGCACCACCAGTTGGTGACCAAGTGTTTTATACAGGAGCCTGTGGGGGATATTTCATATTCAAACCATAACAGCTCCTCATAGCATAACACAATTAGATACCATCTGGGATAGAATCAAAGGAGTCAGGCATATGCTGAGCCAAACCCCAAACTCCTTAGTCTTCACTGCTCTTCCCCCAAGGTCTGTAGGTTTTCAAGAATCTGCTTCGTGTATCTTTCACACGTGTATCTTTCACATAGAGCAAAATAAAGGAAGTAGGCTGGTTATAGGGACTAATGAGATGTTATCTTCTAAGCTGTTGACACAGAGACTGGCTATTTGTGAGATTTTCTATCTCCTTCCTTCCTTCCTTCCTTCCCTCCTCCCTCCCTCTCTCTCTTTCTTTCTTTCCTTTTGTTTTCTTTTCTTTCTTTCCCTTTCTTTTTCTTTCTTTCTTTCATTCACTGTACTGCTTACTTTTGCTTCTTGCATGCAAAACGTTTATTCACATCATTGCGTTGTCTTTGTAGATGGGTTAATATGAATATCATATTTTAAATTTTGTAGTAAAGTACAATAATGTGTAGGAAAGTATATATGATAACATACACAAATACTTGATTAATATTTATAGGCCAAACACAACTAAAGAGTGAACACCCAGATGGAGATACAGAATATTACCAGTATCTCAAGAAGAGCACTCAACCTCCAAGGGTAACCTCAGTCCTGAATTTGAATGGCATATAATATAGAAGAGGTGAAACAACGGCCCAGCTACCAAATGACAAGGATGTGATGTAGACGATCTGACTCCAGAGCTTATATATTAGATCACGCATGCCCACAATTACAAATCTTTCTGAATTCCATGAAAAGAAGCATATGTTTGGTTTTCTTAAAAAAAAAAGCAACTGTCCCATGGTGTTTGAAGAGAAAATGATAGGCACTTAAATAGCCAAGCTGGAAAGAGTAACTGGCTGTGTCAAAGAGAGGCCAGGATGATGCTAGATTTCTAGCATGTCATGAGTACTAGAGGGGCTCATGAGAATGGTCTCTTAAAGGCTATGGGCTAAATACTAAAACTCTGTGGCTTTGCAGTCCCCCAGGGGGCTATTGGAGCAGATATTTCTTCAAGAAATAGCCACCCATGGGGAGGCCTTAGTTGGTCTGCCAGTGTGGATCTTCATTGCAGCCATAATTTATGAGCCTGAGCAGACACCCCTTAGCTGCGCTCATATAATCACTGCCAACCTATGCACTATAATTATAGTTTCTAACTTTCTGAACTCCCCACTGTAATTGTTACTCCTTTTTGACAGATGAGAAAACTGATGCTTAGAATGGCTAAAAGCTCTGGCCCAGGATGCAATGCCACATCTGTTTTGACCACAGACTTTGCTTGTAGTCATTGTATACCAAGCTTGAAACACCCTGTAGTTTCCCAAAGAGTAGTTTTAAGGTAGAATTCTTGGCTATGGTTCCCAAAATTCCAGATCAATGTCTTGAATTTCTGCTGTTTGTGGATGGTTCAGAAAGAATTTGCAGGGCCTCAGAAATGATCATTAGTCACATCAGTTACTACTGATGATACCCAAGAAAGACTGAAGTATCCCCTAGAGCCTTGCTTCTCATAATATGGTCCAGAGGCCAGCAGCATGAAATGAAGGATCTCAGGCCCCATCCCAGACTGCCTGAATGAGAATTTGGATTTTAACAAGTTGCCAGTGGGATTTGTATGCACAGTTTGAGAAGCATCATTGAATGCCTGTGAACAGAATTTAGGATACTCTGCTAAAATGAGTTTATGTAGAGCTTATATCTTAGGTAAAAGACAGGAAAAAAGGTTGTGATTATTGTTTTCCTCATTTCAAGAAACAGAAGAAGCTGCTGCTACTGCCTTACTGAGGCAATGGGAGGCTGTAAGAAGACTATAACAGGAACAACCTCCCTCATTCACTTTGCTGTCTTTGTAGCCACGTGCTGCATTAGCATTAATTGGATTTACGGTGTGCACACACCTGCCGGGGGAAATAGACACCTTAATTTGCTGCAATGTAAGGAAACATCAGCCACCTCAGCTATGCCTTTGTAGACATTCCAAATCAAGTGCAATGTCAAAAAGATATTTTACCTCCCTAATTACGGGCTGCATTATTTGGCTTCTGAGAGCATTCCAACTTGCAACAGCACTGAAACCAGGTCAGCAAGGAGGTTGTAACTGCTATGCAGAAAAAGATATCTCTGCCTTCCAAAGCATTCTATCAGCCAGGAACTGACCAGTGTGCAGTTGCTCATCTCTGAGCCTGTTATCTCTGTGAGACGGTAAAGTTGATTTTCTCTAAAATTTCCTATTAAAAAGAAGACATCACACAGTCACTCATTCACTTATTCAGCAAGCATTTATTGACCAGCTACTATGTAGAAGGCACAAATCTAGGTGCTAGAGATAAAATGGTAAATAAGACCCAGTCCTGGGTCCCATAGGTGAGACAGACATATAAGAAAGGATGCACAACTTGCACTTTTAAAAATGTAAGTATTGGTGTCTCTTACAGGTATACAGCGGCATAGGTGCAGTGGGAATTTGGGATCAATAACTAATCCAGTTGTATAGACATAAAGAAGGAGTTACAGAAGTGATTCAGGCTGAGGTGAAATCTGAAAGATGAATGCGTGGTAACTAGGTGGTGGGAAAGAGGATGGAATATTTGAGGACACAAAGAGACCCAGAAAGGCTTAAGAGCAGAAAGAGAGGAGGAGTTGCCCACAAATGAGATCATACAGGGCCTTGATGGTCATTTGAGGGGAGTGGAGGGATGGCAAAGGTTTTTAGTCGGCCCAAAGACACTGGCTGTTGTTTGGTCAAAGCCTCACAGCTGTAAGGCGAGGCAAGGGATTCAAGCCAAACCCATCTGCCTGCTGAGGCAGCTCTCCTAGCCACAACTGTTATGGTTTGGATATAAAATGTCCCCTAAAGGTCATGTGTTTCAATGTTTGGTCCCCAGCTGTCCTGGGATGCTGTGATGATGTCCTGGGAGGTTATGGAACTTGGGGACGTAGGATTGAACTTTCCGGAAGTCAGTCACTGGGAGTGAGCACAAATCTAGGTGCTAGAGATAAAATGGTAAAACTGCCTTGCAGTTCTGGTTGCTCTCTGCTCCAGATCTGCCATGCCATGAGGTTCTTTGTGAGACACTGCCACCACCTGCCCTGTCCACCATTTGTCTGGCCGTTCTGGAATGTCATTCTCTGTGAGCCCCCAATAAATCTTTCCTCTCATAATTTATTTGAGTCAGTTTCTCTGCCACAGAGATGTACCAGCTAACTAATATAACTATAATGTAACATTCATTTTTTTGTAATAGTTGGGGGTTGAACCCAGGGCCTTAGGCATGTGCATAACTTGCAAGTCTTCTACTGGTGAGCTGCATGCCCAGCCCGTTTTTATCTTCTGTTTTGAGACAGAGTCTCACTAAGTTATGCAGGCTGCCTCAGGCCTCAAACTTGGGACTCTCCTGCCTCAGCCTCCTGAGTCTCTGGGATTACACGTGTGTGTGTCCTTGTGCCCAGCTTCACACTTGTTCATTTTTATGGTGGCTACACCTTTTCTGAAATCTCCTTTAGCTCTTAAACTTTAAGCCATCTGTAATTCAATTATCCATTATTTGTTTTGAAATATGTCTTGGGTTAGTTCTGCTATATGGCAAATGGGCACTGAGAGAGGATGCCTGGCATGATGTCAGTGAGATGAGCGAGTCCAATCTTCCATGAGGTGCTAGAATTAATAATACAGCATGTAACAATAGAATCCTACCTAGAAAGGGGTGACATGTGTAGTTAGTTTCTGTAAGGGGAAGCCAGGCCTAATAGATGTGTCATGATTTTGGAAGGATGACAAAGAAAGTTAATGAAGGAAAGACAGTACATGCAAAAATAATCATGCCAACATCCAAGGGATCTTTGCATTAAAAAACTCTTTGACATATGTACTTACTTGTCTTCTGGACATATTACTGCCTCAATTTACATGTGAGGAAAGAGGCTCACTGAGGTTACAAGAGTTTTCTAAGTTACCTATTAAACAGGTGGTAGAGCTTGTAGTCAAAGTAAGGTCCCTCCAAATCCTGAATTCCTAACCAGTTTTTTATTTTATTAGTTTTTACCATTAGAGGGTTAGTACATGCCCATTGTATTGAATAGATCCCTTGTAAGTATTGTGGAGGAAGTGAGTGAAAAGAAGGAATAACATCCATCTCTTAGATGACCCCACATGCCTCTTTGCCTTTCAAGTGCCCCAGAAGATAGTTATATGTTGTTCGTAGGTGCTATAGAGTCAGGCCCGATTCATAGTGACTCTATGTTCAACAGGATGATATACTCCCTGATACTGTGCCACACACACAATCTTTTTAGGTTTTAACCCATTGTTGTAGTCACTGTTTCTTCTCATTTTACGTCATGCCACATCTACAAAAGGAGGTCCCAAGGGTTTTATTCCATTCCTATCATTACGATCAACTCTACCTTGAGGAGACAACCCTTCCCTAATCATTTCTTGAATGCCTTTCTGCCTAGGGGGCTCATTTTCTGACACTATATTTGCCAGTGCTTCCCTGCTGTCCATACAGTTTTCAATGGCTGATCATTTCCAAAGTGGGCTGCCAGGTCCTTCTCCCTAGTCTGTCTTGGTCTGGAAGCTCAGCTGAAACCAGTCCACCATGGGTGCTCCTTCTCATATTTGAAATACCAGTTACATAGCTTTCAGCATCACAGCAACAAACAAGCCCACACAGCATGACAAGCTGACAGACAAATAGGGGACAGTTATATACATCATCTAATTGGATCCCTAGAGCAGTTTTCAGGGTAAAGTAACGACCATATTTCATAAAAAGCTATCAGAGTGTTAAGAAAGGAGCATAAACTTCTTCTGTGAAAAGCTGTACATTGAGTTTGTAGGCTTTGGAGTCTCTGGTCCAACTATGCAGTTTTATCACTGCAGTAAGAAAGCAACTACAGGTAATACAAGAACAAATGGACATGGCTGTGTTCCAATACAATTCTCCTTGGGGATTCTGAAATTTGGATTTTATCTGATTTTCACATGGTGTGAAATAATATTATTCTTTGAGTTTTTTTTCAACTATTTAAAAATATAAAGGCCACTCTTGTTGCTGTGTAGAATCAGATGGCAGTGGGCCAGATTTGACCTTTGGACTACAGTTTACCAACCCTAGCACAAAGAGGTTAGGTAGCATACCCATGGACTCTTGCCCAGTAACTCATAGTGTTTATAAAAATTTGGATATTTACATGAGCAGAGGTTAGAAGTTTTCCCCATACCCAAATTTTACTTTCAGGAGGAACAATGAAGTTTGATTTTATTTAGCCAGTGTATGTGAAAGTTAATCACACACATTTTCCTGTGGAAAAGTTGCCAACAGTCCACTGACCAAAGTTCAGAGCTGACATGGTACCTAATCAGTGTTTGTTCTTGAGCTGCTGCACTATTTTCTTAGGGCCTTGGTCTGAGGCTCCCTGAAAATGAAAGGGGCTTGTCAGCAAGGATGCCTCTGGCTGGTAAAGGGAGGCTGATCTGGAGGACTGCATCTGTAGAACTGACAGTCTTCCTGCCTTCTGTGCCTCAGACACAGGGTGGATAGCAAGGTATGTGGTTGAGATCCCCATGGTTCTTTGTAAAGAGCAATAGGACGGCAGTGTAAGCACTTAGTGTCTTCATGTTGCCCTGGTACAGCATTTTCTCAGCTCTGTTTTCTCACGATCTAATTTACAAATGCAAGAGTGACAGTGTTGGACCCTTGCACTGAATGTACTACATAGCTGCAACTAACCATGTGGAAAAGAAAACTGAAGGCCTTCTATTATGGCTGGTGAATTTAATGTGGGGAGGAGTGGTACATAAAGGGAAGAATGCCAAGTCTTTAGCATCTGCTGGAGCAGTCCCCCATGATAAGGTCCATGATTTAGGATAGAGAATAATATTGTTCAGGAGGATGCTAATTAGCTATTGTCACTATGTTCAATCCAAAACTACACGTTGACTTTAGTGTCTTAGCATCCAACTATCTTGCTTGCCATACACTACCCACAGTGTCTTTCCAGATACAACAACTAAACTTTTGTATGTGGTCACATGTGTTGGATGTGATACAGAAGAACAGCAACTACTTGTGGAGTGAGCCGTGTGTTGGTTCCCAAACCAGCAAGGACACACATGATTTCCCTGGTGGAGTTGTAGGTAATAAGGACTGCCTTAGTCAGCTTTCCATCACTGTGACAAATGCCTGCAAGAAACAACTTAGAGGAGGAAAGGGTTCTTTTGGCTGACAGTTGCAGAGGTCTCACTCCTTCGTCACTTGGATCCATTGTTTCTGGGCCTGGGTCAGATGGAACATCAGGGCCAGGAATGTGTGCTGCAGCAGAGGTGCTCACCCTATAGTCAGAAAGCAGAGAAAGCCATAAGAGAGGAAAGGGCCTGGAACCAAATATAACCTTCAAGGTACATCTTCTGTTATGATTTGAATGTAAATCTGCCCCAAAAGTCATGTATTTAAATGTTGGGTCCCCAGCTGGCAGTGCTGTCCTAGGAAGGCTATGAAATTTTGGTTGGTGGGACCTAACTATGTGGATGTAGGTCACTAGGGGCGGGCTTTGGAGGTTGTACCCGGGTCTCTCTGATTCCGGCAATATCTCTCTACTCCTGATCCACCATGATGTGAGGTTCTGTGCCACAGGCCCTTCCTCCTTCTCCACCACCGTGCCTGCCCTGCCACCATGCCTTCCTGCCTGTGTGGACTGAAATCATCTAAACTGTGAGCCCCAATGGATCATTCCTCCCATCAATTTGTCTCTTTCAGGTATTTTGACACAGTGACATATAGTCTAACACACCCGTAATGACCTACTTCTTCCATCTAGAACCCATCCCCTAAAGCTTTTACCACCTCCCAGTAGCCCATTAAGTTATGAATGCACAAGTGGGTTTCTCCATTGATGAGGTCAGAATCATCATGATGCAGTCAATTCCCAAGTGTCCCACCTCAGAACACTGCTGCATTGGAGAGGCCCCTTGCCTGTACTTCTTATGGCCAAGAATTAACTAACTGTCCTTTGTTCACTCTTTCATTTAATGAGTGTTTATTGTATGCACTAGGTCTGTAAGTAGAGATTTTACTGGATGTAGTAGCTATGAAATCCTTCTTACAATTGGTTTTCAGGTCAAAGGATCATGGAGGACTTGATATTAAATCAGAATACGTTGAGAAGTCATGTACAAGGAGGTGCTAACTGAAGTCATGGAATGGGATGAGACTGCCACATGCAGGTTTATAAAGACCCAATTAGGCAGTCAGCAAATGCCAAATGCAGCTAGTTAAATATGCAAATAAGTGAAATTAAAAATCTAGTTCTTCAACCACAATAGGCATCCTTCTTTACTCAATAGTCGCGTAGAGCAAGTTGCTGCCATATTGGACAGCAAAGGTACAGAACCTTTTTATCATCACAGAAAGTTCTTTTAGATAGCCCAGATCTAGAGTGAAATGAAGGAAGAGGACAAAAGAGAGGTGTCAGCAGACTTTGGTTACCATCTATACTTAGGAGTGAGGAAATGGAAGAGATAGCAGTAAAGGAGAAAAAAGATATACAAGAAGTGAAAAGATAACCAGGACAATACAAGGTTAGGGAAGTCAAAGGTAGAAGAACAGCAAAGAGCAAAGTGTGGATCTCAATGTCAAAGGCAGGCAAGAGGTCTTTTGAAGTTAGGGGTTGCAAATTCTTCTCTGGATTTGATAAACAGGTGGACACATGGTGTCACCTTGGAGGGCACTGCTGATGGGACTACCTTATCACTGGTACTGTCCTGGACAGTGGTGGGCCCAAAACTCAGTTCTCCTCTCAGGTCCAGTGGGAAGACAGCACATGAAATTCCTATCAGTTTGCTTTTTGAGAGGCTGACTTGCCACTGGTTTTAATCCTGTGGAAGGCAGCCTCCTTACCTACCTGTTGCCTCAGGGCCTTGAACATTTCCTGAGCAATTCCCAGCAAAATCCTCAGAGCTCTGGAAGAGCAATACTATTCAATCCAAAGGTGATGACTGAGTTTAGTAATGAGAATAAAAAAATCATGTCTGTGACCTTTGTCAGATTCATAAGTAATCATTAATAAGGTCTGAGTGGCAAGTAGGAGAGATCAGGCAGTGTTGTAGAGAATATTAAATTTCAAAGGCCATAAGAAGTATTGGCAAGGGCCCTTTTAGTTGACTGAAATTTACCCTCTGTGCTTCTTTTAAGCAAGTGTAACCTGGTGATCTGCTGAGATCAGGCCAGAGAGGAACATAAATCTGTATGTTTAGGTTTTGCATCCAGGACTTGTGATAATGGCAATGTATGATCAGACACATGTTTCTACACACTGGCAGAAAATTTTACTTTCCTTTTCACTATCCTTACTTTGATTGTCCCAGGTTTTCTTTTCCTTGTAGCTTTCTAGCCATGTCTTCTAATGAGGTGGTAGAGAGCTTGGCTGACACATTTAGATGTGCATCCTAATCCATCTCTGCTGTTGAATCAGTGACCTGTGGATTAAGGCTTTCTGGTGTGTTATGATAGAAGGAGGGAGCTGGGGGCCTTGCCTGTGAGACCACATTAAAGTGGAATCCTGGCTATGCCTTCTACTAGCTATGTGACCTTGGACGAGTTAGCTGGCCTTCCTGAACTTCACAGCATGTCCTCAGGGCTGGATGAGGAGGAGTGGTATGGGCATAGGTAAGCCTTCTAGCCTTCAGTCTTCTAAGCTTCAGAGAATCATCTGTAAGTTTCTTCTTTTGTTTAGGCCAAATCCCCAGTACCCTCCCATACCCACACTGGGAGACTCCAGAATCTCAGTTCTCTTTTTGTTTGTTTTTGAGACAGGGTCTATCTATGAAGCCCAGGCTGGCCTCAAACTTGGATCCTCCTACCCAAGCCTCCCAAGTGCCAGGATTATAGGTGTGCACTACCACACCTGGCTCAAGAATCTCAGTTCTCTAAACTGGCTTCAACCTTGCAAAGCAAGACCAACATCAATACAGGCTTGCATTAGCTATATGCTCCCTTTCCTAAGAATCAGTAGTGAAACTCAAAAGAAGAAGAAGGGTTCTCTTCAGCACGAGGATACATACCCGTGTGCATGCATACATGGATACTCAAACCACACAATGGTGCCTTTCTGCCTGTTCCATTCAGGATGGATGCAAAGAATTGCTGAAAGAGAAGGTAAATGTATTTGGTAAACTATAATATTTTATAGTCTTGGGGGACTCTGACATGAGCATCTCCAAGATTAATAATGGTTGCTGCAGGTGATGGAAGTTCAAGAACCAAAGGCAGACACAGTGGCCCACACCTGTAATTCCAGCACTCAGGAGGCTGAAGCAGAAGGGTCTTGAACTCGAGGCCAGCCTAGGCTACATAGCAAGTTTAAGTCTAGCCCAGTCTATATACTGATGCCCTGTCCCTAAAAAAGTTCAGAAACCAGATAATTCATTTAATTATAACAGTCATCTCCCCACTTACCCCCACCCCATCCTTATGTGCTCCACCAAGAGATGTATAACATCTAGAAGAGTTCCTGATATATAGCAAAGCATCAAAATATACTTGCATTCATGAAATCACTACACTAGCCATTGTTAGGAATAGAGGGTAAGAGGAATACAGGATCCTGGCCTTCAGGATTAGCAGGAATAGGTGCCATTTACCAAAAGCCTCAGCTACCTTACTCCTCTTAGCCTCACAACCACCCCGCATCGCCCCGAGTTGCAGATGAGGAACTAAAGTCCCCAAAAGTGACATAATTGCTGAACGTCACTGGGCTTCCAAGTGGCAAAGTCAGTGCCACCCTCTGACTCCAGTGCAAGCACCTTTTGCATTTTTCCACCCTGCACTTCAGAAGTAGTTACAGCAGGGACAATGTGGTGCCCAGGATGAGGCCTCAGAGTGAGGCACACAGCACAGCACTGAGCAGGGTTAAATATCACCTCATCCCCTTCGTGAAATGGGGCTTGGGAACAGTGAGCTGATCCCTTGTGGCTCTTCCCTGCATTTTCTTTCTCCTCAGCCTATATTCAAGCATCATTTCCCCCTTGTTTGCTTGTCCAGAAAAACAGGTTAAAGAAAAAGCACACTTGAGGTGTCTCCAGGAGCAGTGCCCTGCTTTGCTTACTATAAATAGCTCCCTCTCAGCCGGTTGCCATAAATGGCATTTTACAGGGAAGGTCACCAGTTTGAAATAACCCCTAAGGAGATGTCAAGACGCCAGTATCTGCTTGGTATGCGGAGAGTTCCTAATCTAGTGCAGAAGATGAAGAGTGTTGAGATCTTGAAGCAAAAGTGGTTGGATCACACTCATGATGTCATCCCAAGCCCTTGGCCAAGGGAGGCACAGTTAACTAGAAGCTTGCTGCTTCATTCGTGAACAAAAACCCATGATGACTCAGACTGACCTGCAGTGGAAACTAGGTGTGGGCTGAGTGCAGAAAATATTTTTACCCTTTTACCTTCCACTCCTAACAAAAGGACTACCACCTGACTTTTGCTATCCTGTCGGTCTTAAAGGGTTAATGTGCAAGAAAGAGACCTGCCTGCCATTCACGTTCACACACACCTGGAAGGTGAGCACATTTGAAGTATGTGCAGACCACCCTAAGATGATTAAAAAGGGAAGGAGCATGAAATTATTCACAGAACCCTTTTCAGGACTTTCCATTAGTAAATTGGCAAATAACTTTTTGTGGATCTATTATCTAATTAGCATAAATGAAATGACTGTTATATGAGATAGAATGCATGTATTGATTCTGGCTGTGTCCTTTAACAAAGATAAATGATTTTACTTCTGAGTAAAGCAAAAAGAGCTGTGGGACCAGAAAGCTTCAGGGCAGCCCGCGGGAACTGAGCTGTTGGAGGAGGGAGTACACGGTGTGCCAAGGGACCGGCTGGCACTTCCTGCACGAGAGGAGGAACACTGGATTATTCATCATAACTGTTATTTAGTGGTTACTGAAAAGAGAGAATGGTAGAGCCCATGCAGAGAAGAGTTGAGAGCTTGAAGGCTAGGCACTAGACCCAGGAGCTTTCTCTGTCTCTTGTCAAGTCAGTGGCCCAGTTGCTAAGCTTGGTTCCTCTAGGTGGGCTGTGTGTCTGGAAAAGACTGTGCAGAGAAAGGAATGCTTTCACTTAGAGAAGTCATAACATCCCAGGGGGCTGGGACTTAGCTCAGTTGGTAGAGCACTGCACTGCAGTCTCTGAGGTTCCGAGTTCGATTCCCAGCACCGCAAAAATGGGAGAAGGACCTGGCAACCCACTCCCAAGGCAATCCCGAAACAGTCAGCCATTGAAAACCCTATGAGGGTCGCTATGAGTTGGATACCGAGTTGACGGCACCTAACAACAACAATAACAACAACATCCCAGGAGGAAAATGCAGGTGCAAGGAAATCTGGCACTGACCCAGGAGACATGCTGTATGACTTCAGAGCAGACCCCTTCCCCCTGCCTGGGCTGCATTCCTCCAATTTGCACATTGAGGGAGGAGGACTCAGCCCCTGAGCTCGGGTGAAGGAAGAAGTACAAGAGATGGTGCTGGAATTTAGAGATTGCTCTGGATTCTCCTGCATTGGTTCTTCCCCTTCCAACTTGACTTGAAGGAGCAGACTCAGCTTCCTTATTCCTACCAAGAAAGAGCTGAGTCACCATGCAGTCAGAGCTCATGTGTAGTGTGAGACCAGTGCTCAGCACTGGACCTTCCCGTTCAACACAGTGGGGAACTCAGCCTCTGGAGTCCACCTGATGTGAGTTCTCGAATCTTGCCCCTACTACTGTTTCAGTGTGCAGTTCTGGGAAAGTCAATTAACCTTGTTTTTTATTTTCTTGTGAGCAATGGGCGCCTAGTCCCAAGACCACAAAGTTGCTAAAGAAATTGAATTAGATAGTCCACGGAAAGCAGCTGTCACAGAGCCTGGTACATAGTAGATTCTCGATCAGTGGTGCTCACTGCTCCACTCCCTTTGTGCCTTCCCTCTACTCCCCATGTCCTTGTCCATTTCTCCTGGTAGCCCTCAGGACATTGTCTTTCTTACTCATCTGAATAATTCAAGGCCAAGAGTCCTGTGTTAGACAGGTTTTGCTCTCCTCTTCCCTGTGCCCCCTGGCCGGCTCTAATTCTTTATTGCCTTACACACATTTCTAGGCACAGTACACACAATTCAGAGAGTAGCCAGCTCCTCTTTCCAGCCTTTGCCTGACATTTTAATGATGATAGAAAGCAAGAACAAACTACTGATTTGTAGATTTGCTCAGAAATTCACTGAGGTGGCACGCTGGATTGAAATTCACCTCTCAGGGTATACCCAGCACCTAACAAGCTCTGAGCAATGCAAGCAGCTTGGAAGAATACTTGGTGACAGACACTGTGTGGAAAGCTCAAGGGATGGGAAGAGGTAGAGCGGGCAGAGGGAACTCTGAGGGAGCCATAACCAAAGTAATTTAAAATGTAATGTGACCTAAGAGTCCAGCCATGATGCAACACATGTTCCTTGGGCAGCACATGATTAGGTGGCAAGCCAGTAAGTAGCACATTAGGTAGGCAGCTAGGGTTGTGTCCCATCTCTATTCCCTGCTCCCTCCACCGCTGCTCTGATCTCTGATGCCCCAGCTCCTTCCTATACAACTCTATTAAGGGTCTCTTGCCACAATGCATCATTGCCACTCGGGGAAAGAGAACTTACACCGCAGAGGGTGGGGCTCAAGGAAGGCTTCACGGATGACAGGGGCATAATTCAGCCCAGAAGGAGGAAAAGGACTGGAGTGAGATCAAGGGCAGGAGGGCATTCCAGCTGGAGTATATGGAGTGTAGAGCACACAAGCCTCCAGCCAGAAGTATGCATGGCATATAGGAGAGGGGGGCTAGGGTTTAGCTCAGTTGGCAGAGTGCTGCTTTGTAGTTCTTGAAGAGCCGAGTTTGATCCCCAGCACCGCAAAAATGGGAGAAGACAGTCCACTTCCGAAACAATCCCAAAACAATCAGCCATTGAAAACCCTGTGAGGGTCGCTATGAGTGGAACCTGAATCAGTGGCACCTAACACCGTTAACAACATAAAAGAAGTGGCAGAGAGTGGGAAGGGAAGGGCAAGACAGACTTTAATATGATGGATGGAGTGAGGAACTTGCAACCCAGACAGAGGAATACAATGCTATATTTGTCCCCTAAGCGGCCTGGCATTCATGGAGGCTGTGCTCTGCCAAAAGGTAGGGGCAGCAGGATTTGCAATTAGCCAAGAGAAAGAGGTTCTTTCTCAAAGCTTTGCTGGGTCTCCCCATCCCAGTTAGAAAAGCAGGGACCATTGCCAGGGCCATATGTTATTTGGGCCCATTGCTTATCCTCCCCTTGCCACAAATTGCCAGGGAAAAAGCAGAGAGACAGCTGTACTGCCTGAAGGAGTAATAATGAGGCAATGCTGCCATCTGCAGGAAGCTGCCTCCTAATAACCAGCACACAGCAGGCCTGCCTCAAGCTGCCTGCCCAGACAGGCTCCTCTGGCTCCCACCACAGCTCTACTGGCTGGCTTGCCTTCTCCAGCTTAAAGCTGAACTGGTCAGCTGGAGGGAGGGAGAAATCACTCAGGGCTTCTAGAGTCCATGACTGCTAGCTGCCTTGTCTTTTCTCTGGCTCAACAAGGGTGTGTAGCAAATGTTATCATCTGAAGGATGAGAAGCCCCTTGTGTTAGTTTGCTAGGGCTACCGTGACCAAACGCCTGCAGCCATAGCCCTGTGGCATCCGATCCCGTCAGATCTCAGAAGCTAAGCAGGGTCAGGCCTGGTTAGTACCTGGATGGGAGACCGCCTGGGAACACCAGGTGCTGTAGGCTTGGGAGAAGGACCTGGCAACCCCCTCCCAAAACTCAATCTGCCATTGACAACCCTATGAACAGCAGAGAAGCACTGACAATAGTGTTTCCCCTGTTGTACAGAGGGTCGCTATGAGTCGGATACCGACTCGATGGCACCTAACAACAACAACCACCGTGACCAAATACTGGGTGACTTAAACAACAGAAACTTTTTCTCACATTTCTGGAGCTAACTGTCCAAGATTGAGGTGTTGGCAGGTTTCGTTTCTCCTGAGTGCTTTCTCCTTGGCTTGCAGATGACTACCTTCTCATTGTGTCCTTGGATGGACTTTCTTCTGGGTGCCTACATACCTGCTGTCCCTTTGTGCAACCTGATCTCCTCTTAGAAGAACACCAATCAGATTGGATTAAGGCCCACCCTGATGTTCTCATTTTAATCAAGATACCTCTATAAATGCCCTCTCTTCAAATACAGCCACATTTT
Source organism: Pedetes capensis (assembly GCA_007922755.1). Taxonomy (NCBI): domain Eukaryota; kingdom Metazoa; phylum Chordata; class Mammalia; order Rodentia; family Pedetidae; genus Pedetes; species Pedetes capensis. Next base: position 21,937 of record VMDO01006188.1, on the reverse strand, counting down.
GAAGTACTAGGGCTTTGGATGTAAACATATGAATTTGATGGGGGGGGTTATAGTTCAATCCATAACACCCTACATACAGTTAAGAACATATCCTGATTCTTTCCCTCTCTGAACCCTTGTTTTGCTATCATTACCAAGAATGGGTTACCTAGAAGCTTCCTCTACTTCCTCTACTCCCCCATGTCCTTGTCCATTTCTCCTGGCAGCCCTCAGGACATTGTCTTTCTTACTCATCTGAACAATTCAAGGCCAAGAGTCCTGTGTCAGACAGGTTTGAACAAAATATCATCCAGAAATAAATGATTCTATGAAATACAGAAAAATATTCCAGAAAAGAAATACAAATTTGTGATCAGTTGCTAGCAAATGGATTTTTGGGGGCAATAATTGAGGGTTGAACCTATGGCCTCGAACATTACTTTGGAAGTATTCTACCACTGGGCTGTACCCCTCATCCGTTTTTATATTTTTTTATTTTGAGATAGGGTCTCACTAAATTGCACAGGCTGCCGCTAGCCTCAAACTCTCAATCTTCCTGCCTCAGCCTCCTGAGTTGCTGAAATTAGAGGCCTGAGCCACCGCACCCAGCTAACAAATGGATTTTCACAGTTCAGGATGATTTCTTACTCTGAGAGCAAACTAATGTAGCAATTAAATCATAGAATTTGAATTTACTATATACTTTTATTTATTTATTAAATAACCACTTTACTGCCTTATCTATGCCATGTACTAGGCTTAATGTGACAGAGTACATTAGACCATACTTTTAAATTAATTCTTACTGTAATTTTAGACATGTATTCCACAAGAAATTGTTGGACCCTACAGTGTAAAAATCAGAACTAACACTGAGTTTAACCATTCTTGTACCTTTAACGACAGGTTTACAAATATATAGTCTGAAAGATTCTATTCCTTATACAGAGTTCTCTCTCTCTCTCTCTCTCTCTCTCTATATATATATATATATATATATATACACATATATTTTTATATATATATATATATATATATATATATATATATATATATATATATATATATTTGTTCTTTCAATGATTTCTGCATTCTGGAAATATTTAAAGTATCCTTAGTCAACCAGGTACTGAGCTCCATGTTGGGGATTCTGAATGAAACCAGCATAGTCATTACCCTTGTGGAACTTACAGTCTAGAATGAATCTGAGGTCATTTGTCTATGTCATTAAGTGTGATGAACATAGAGTAGAAGATGTGTTACAGGTTTCCAAGACGATTATCCAGGTTTAGTGATTCACTAGTAGGACTTACAGGACACAGAGTCAAACTGTGCTAGTAGTTATGATTTATTATACCCGGGGGACAGAAGCAAAATCAGTAAAAGGAAAAGGTACAAAGGGAGAAGTCTGGAGGAAACCAGGTGTCAGCTTCCAAGAGTCCTCTCCCAGGGCTATCACACAGGGCATGTTTTTTTTTTTTTCTCCCCAGCAACAAGTGTGACAGCACATGTGAAATGTTATCTAATAGTAAAATTCAAATATTCAAGATACAGTACCCAGGGACCCTCTTGAGGGCTGGCCACATAGGCACCCTCTGCCTGATATGCACCAACATTCTAGATGCCCAGAAGAAAAACACGTAGTTGCCTAGCATAAATCACATTGTTTGTACAAAACCGTTCAAGTACAGTGAGCCATTTTTATCATTTATCAAAAGCTTTCTATCAGGGTAGGGAAATGTTGCTGGCAAACTCCCAGACATCGGCCACAGGTCAACAATGCAAGCATGTCTTTCTAAGGACAGCAGTGTCAGGTCAGTTAACTTGAGGAAGTAATGTTGAGGGGGATTTCTTTTCTGGACATGAGCATTGCAGGTAGAAGCAACAAAACATGCAAAAACACACTGGAAGAGGAAGCATGGCTTAGTCATGAAATGGTAATAAATGTGGTATGCTTCAGAGGAGAGGCAAAAAGAGTCACATTAATCAAACTGAAAGTCTTTGTGATGCTTGTATCCATTCATTCATTCATTTGAAGAAATGTGTATTGAGTGTGTGCCATGCATTGGGTCATATATAAGGTGCTGAGGCCACAACAAGGAACCAAACAAATGCTTTTGTGTCCACAGAGCCTGTGTTTCAATGCATATTATATGCATATGCTGGACTTTATATACTACTTCCAGTTTTAGGGCTGGGGTTTTGCTCAGTGGGTAGAGTGCTGCTCTGGGCTCTCTGAGGCCGTGGGTTGGATACCCAGCATCACAAAAACAGGAGAAGGACCTGGCAGCCCACTCCCAAGGTAATCCTGAAACAATCAGCCATTGAAAACCCTATGAACAGCAGAGAAGCACTGATATAGTGCCGGGCATGCCACAGGGTCAGGGCTTTGTTCTGTTGTACATAGGGTTGCTGTGGTCGGACTGACTCAAAGGTACCGCACAAAACATATCCAGGTTTAAGCACAACATCAATATTTACAGATATTTAGCACATTCCCTGTTTAGAATATCTAAAATTGCAGCTAGGCCTGCATGTTAGTAACCTATTAGTAATATCTTAAATACTGAGAAAACAGATTTAAGAGGAAGCCATTTGATGACGCTTTGATCAGAGGCCTTGGTGTTTTTTCCATTGCAGGTCCCAAGATCACAAATCCATTTATGTGTTGGCAGCATGATTTTCTTCTTGTTGCTGATAATAAGAGTTAGGAATAACTTGTTAGCTCTTCAGAGAGCAGTGAGATATATCCCATTCAGGAAACAAATTAAACAACTTTATTCAAACAAAAAGATACCACTAGAAGCCTAATTGTTTCTGATCAACTGTGATTAGGTCCACAAGAATTCTCTTATTTCATAGACTGAACTATTCTTGTTAACTGTCTAGTGTAGTCAGCCAGGTCACATCTCAAACCTATTTCCATATTATACCACTAAGAGTGGCTCTGAGCTTAACTTGAGACATTTCATGAAAGAAAAATTTTCAGAGTTAACTCTTACACTCAAACATTGCCAGGTCGAGATGGTGATAGAATTCATACATTCATCTCAAAGGTTTCAGGGATCCTATTGTTTGACATTATTTCTTTTCAGCTGAATTAGATTCTTGGAACTTTAGCATACAAATAGTGTACACACTTGATAAATCATGTATATCTTGATGGCTGCACTCTAAAAATCCAAAATGTAGCTCAGATCTATAAAAATGGGAAGCCCCTTCTGCAACTGTGACTTCATATCTACCAGTATAAAAACTTCCTACACATTTGCTATATTTTTATCTGACAAAGGAAGCTGAGTAACTGACAGTGCCTCTGCCTCTGCTGTAGGTGTCTCTCTTGGCTCTTGTTGCTGTGTCAGATACCTGTGAGAAATGATTTAAGGGAGGAAGGAATTATCTTGGCTCATGTTTTCCGAGATTTTGGTCCTTGGGCTGGCTGGCTCCATTGCTTTTGTCCTGAGGTGAGGCAGAACATCATGATGGAGAGAGCATGGGAAATCATAGCTGCTCACCTCATACCAGCCAGGAAGCAGAAAGAGATAGAGGAACAAGTCTAGGACAGGGCACTCTGCAGTGGCTTACCACCTCCCAATCATGCCATCATATCATAAATCCATCAAAGGATTAATCCATTGGTTAGGTCAGAGCCCTCATAATCTAATCCTCTCAGGAAACACCATAACAGACACACCCAGAGGTGTGTTTTACTAATCTCCTAGGCATCTCTCCATCCAATCAAGTTGACAATCCAGATTAACCATCACAGTGACTAAGGAACAGCAAGGAAAAATGAAAACCCTGCAGATAACTAAAACTTTCACTAGCATTTAGCTCTTAGAAATGACAAAAATTCAAGATATGCTAATATACAAATCGAATGGCTCCTTCTATCCCTTACTGCCTTGAACTGTGCCTAGGACCCAGTGTGCTCTTAATAAGTACTTGATGAATGAATGCCTGCATTAAACATATAAACACACAATAGTGCTTGGGAAGTGTGTGAAAAATGAAGCTAACCTATAATATGGTCAGTTACCTGGGTACGTTTTTCACATTTTAAGACTCTTTATTTTTCAGCTATAAAAAAATCATCAATAAAAATGAGTTATGGAAGGTGCCGATTCAAACATAGATACCTCTGATTTTTTCTGACAATGAGAAATGGCCTCAGAGGAGAAATGTCTGGAAAATAAATTGTTCACAAAAATACATTTTAGATTAAATCCAAGGTCTATGCCTTGGTCAAAACAATGCAAAGGATTTGTGCACTACAAGGCAGCATAAAATGCAAAGACTGAGGAACATAGGTTCAGGGGACAAACAGTCCTATGTGTGAACTCCAGGAGGCCAAGGCTAGTGAGGTCTTGTTTACAACTATCTCTAGACCTACCATCTATAAACGTTTTGACTCTATCTGAACATGCCTATTTATTTATATACAAATTGCATGTGTATACATATATTTTAATTATATTTTCAATACATACATACAAATTTAAAATGATGAGAAAAATAAATATAATTGAAGTTCTAATATGCTCTTTTTTGCATCCAATGGTCCATTCCTGTGGCTCATGCATCCCACTTTGGAGAACTCTTCTATAGACTATGGCCCATCACAAGTAATCAATTAATATTTGTTGAATTATTAAGTATGTTCCAGTTCAGGTTCTGCTACTTACTTGGTGAACCTTAACAGCTTCCTCTACCCATATTCTTGGCCTTTATTTTCTTACCTGTAAAGGAGATAAATAATAATAATAGCTCATTTGGGGAGTGTTGTCAAAAACAAGTAACCTAGTAAATATAAATAATAATTGCTATGATGTTGCTAAAGGTGATGATAACAATGGAAAACATAATTAATTCTCCAGTTTTAGATTAAATGATTTAGGCCCTGCCTTCATCACATGATTTTGACCATGGATATAGCTCAGATATTCCAGTTGATATGGTACATTCTATAGACAGCATTTTGAAGTAGGATCAATTTCCACTAGACATTCTATTTCAGCTTGTGAACATACCATATTTCTAGATTCTAATTTGTACCCTGATTTTGTAGCCCTTTAAAACTGCTGAAAGGGTATGGATTAGAACCAAGAATATATGGTAGTTTTCTTGTAATAGACATGAACAAAAATAAAAAGGGAGGAAGTGCTTATTCTCTTTAAACACATTTCCAAAAGTGGTGCCTTACAACAATATAAGTTGCTAAAATTGCAGAAAAGATGCTAGTGGAAATGGTCTAAAAGCAACACCAAGATGGGTGCCATGGCTCATGCCTGTAATCCCAGCAATGCAGCAGGCAAAGGGAGGAGGATCGCAGGTTTGAGGCCAGAGGCAGCCTGGTTAACACAGTGAGAGCTTTTCTCAAGATTAAGAAAATAAAAATAAAAAATAGGCTGGGGTGCAGCCCAGTGGTAGAGCACATGATAAGCATTTGCATGGCCCTGGGTTCAATAATCAAGTGCTGCAAAATTAATTAATTAATTAATTAATTAATAAAGATAAAAGGAAGACCAAGAGACATTTAGAATGATTAAAAGGTGACTTTATTTTCGCAGTATTTGGGGATTGAATTTAAGGCCTTACACATCCTTTGCCCTACCACTGGACTGCATCCCTAGCCCATTTTTTATTAATTATTTTTATTTTAAGACAAGGTCTCACTAAATTGATGAAAGGTGAATCCTTATCTACTAGTTCCTCATCTCATCATCTATGAGACAGAGCAACCCTCCCACCCACCTTCCCATGCCTTCAGAAGTTGCCTATGCTTCTGAGCATTGACCACTTCGACCCAAGGCAAGAATGAAGCTAGGAAATTTTCTTTGTCGAATCACATTTTTCTTTTGACCCCTAGATGCCAGATTCTACTAGTCTGGAGAATAGTGCATGATCATACACTGCAGGTTGGCAAGGCGACAGTAGAGGCTACAAAGAAGGGGAGACAGAAGAGGAATAATTTCTTCACTTTCTTTCCTCAACCCACTACACCACCCCTTTCACCAAGGTTCCCCAGTCTTCTGATGATGAAAGCCAATGGATACATCCTATCCAGAGCAAGCTTGACCTCTCTAGAGATCACACTTGAGTTCTCAGGAGCCCCTTGTTCCTTTCTGAAACTCTCCTCCCTTGCTGTCTGTGACACCACTATTTCCTAGTTTGGCTTCTACCATTTGCTTTTTTTCCCCTAGTCTCTTTCAGTGCTTCCCCTTCCCCTGTAGTAAATGCTTGTGTTTCTCATGGTTTTCATTATCAGACTTCTTCTCATCTTGCTGAATACATTCTTCCAGCCAAAACAACCAACAGATCAGTCCTAGAAGTGCAACCAGAGTGCTCCTTGGAAGCAAGGATGGCTAGACTGCATCTTACATATCTTGGACATGTTGTCAGGAGAGGTCAATCCCTGGAGAAGGACATCATGTTTTGGAGAGTGGCAGGTCAACAACAACAAAAAAGAAAGACCCTCAACTAGATGGATTGACACAGTGGTTGCAACTATGGACTTAAACATAAAAAATATTATGTGCCTGGGACAGAGTTGGGGAGTGTTTGTTCTGTTGTGTATAGGGTAGCTAAGAGTTGGATTGGACTGGACGGCACCTAACAACAACAACATCAACAACAAGGCATCCCATCTATCCCCACCTAACTCCTCTCCATGATTGCAAGTACTACTTCTTTACTCATCACTGCAGAACTGTAGCTCCAGTCCAGTTCACTCTTCCATATTTCAGACAATACTTCTAGATCATGTTCACTGTCATACCCTATAAGCATATCCAGCAGCAAATCTGTGTGTGTACCTATGTGTTATGTACATGCTCACTTGTGGAGCAAAACAGTTGGCAAAGAAGCAATGGGCATCCACATGTAGTGCCAACTCACTTTTTAAGTGATGTTGGGCAAGTTCAGTTTCCTCACCTGTAAAAATAGAAAAATGGGGAAATGAACTCCACTTGCTCCATCTCAATGACTGACAACACCCCAACCATCCAGTTGCCCATTCAGAAACCTTAGAGTCCTCCTTGACAACTCCCTCTTCCTAGCCTCCCCATCTTCAGTCTTTAACCAACTTTTGTGACTTCTTCATTCACTGTGGTTCTGTGGTCTGCTACATTTTCTCTACTCACAATGCTCATTGCTATCAACATTACTCTCTAGACAAATGGTATCTTCTTCAAAGGTCTCTCTGCCTCTTGTCTTGCACCTGCAGCCACTACCATACTCTTCATACTGTAGCCTGAGATCTTTTTAAAGTGCCAATCAGATCACGTCTCCCTTGCTTGATTCCCTGTGGTAAACAGAAATATATCATATCCCTTTCTGTGGTCCAAGGGCCCCAACATAATCTCACCCCTAGCAACTTCCATAGCTCGATCCTTCATCCCACCCCTGGAAATTTGTGTTCCAACCATTACAACTCATGCCATGTTGCTTAAACCCATGTGTGTTTGTGCTTGCTGTTCCCTGTGCCTGGAAACCTCTCAACCCCCACATTTCACCCTCCCCTCATGTGATTTGACTAATAACCAATTGTCTTCAAAAGTCTGTTCCAAACTCCAGCTGTGAGAAAGGCTTCCTTGACCACACAAAGGCTAAGTTTGGTAGGTACCATCCTCTGTGATTTCATAATGTCTTGTGCCACAGCTCTCTCGTTATACTTACCATCTTATAAGGCAACTGTGTGTGTGTGTGTGTGTGTGTGTGTGTGTGTGTGTGTGTGTGTTGGTCTTTCTCCCTTGCAAACTAAAAGCTTATTAGGCAGAGGCTTTATATAATTCCTCTGGGTTATTCCAGTTTCTACAGTAATTAGTCCTTTTACCAGGTTGCTTCCTGCTTTTCCTTTGGTTCTCGGCTTAATATCACCTCCTATGGGATACCTTCCCAGATTCCAGCCTCCCAAACTTAGGCCAATGAGTTAGATGCCTCTCCTCTGTAACACATATCTTCTCCTTTGCTTTCCAAGTGCCTGTTTCTTATCTGTCTCCTCCACTAAGAGCTCCTTGGAAAAAGGGACTGGGTTGTATTCAAATTGTTTTCCACCCCAGCCTCTTATAGCCAAGAACAGATTAGACAAGCATGGAACCTATGCTATTTTGCTTTTCATTTGGAGATTTTGAGTTTGCCTTTGATTTCTCTTTCCATTTCCATTTCCATTTCTCTTTCCATAAAATCTCATTTCCATTTTAAATGTTTTATTATTGTGGTAAGATCATATACTATGAGGTCTACTCTCTTAAAATTTTAAGTATACAATACAGTATTGTTAACTTTAAGCACAGTGATATATAATGCATTTCCCTTTTAAATCACTCCTGATTCCATCAACTTTTCCAAGCATTGTATAGTTTTAAGTTTGAATAGTATCTTGTCCTCTAGGTGGAGTTGTCTTAAAAAGTAATGGCAAACTTGTATATGCTTTAAAAGAAATAAGTTCTGTAGTAGTCTGCTAAGGTTGCCATTCCAAAATACCCCAGATTAGGTGGTTTAAACAACAGACATTTGTTTTCTCCCAGTTCTGGAAACTAGAAATTAAAAATCAAGGTACCATAAGGATTGGTTTCTGGTGAGGCTTCTCTTTCTGCCTTGTATATGGCCTTTCCTCTATGTGTGCATGCTCAAGCTCAGGCTGCTTGCGGTGTGATGGAAGATGATTGGTTGAGAGGCAAGGCAGTGGTACAGAAAGAACTTTATCACAGTGATCCAGCTGATTCCAAGAACCACAAGCTGATTGGAAGATGGAGAACCATCATCATATAAGGGGTGTCTTAATGGGAAGCTGATTTAGGAGTAGTTTATGCAGGAGATAAGTGATAGCAGCCTGATGGGCATCTTCTCACAGGTGGAGTCTTGTGGTCAAATGGCACGTGTCTGATCTTAGCAGCTTAATCAGGAGGCACTTTTTCAGTTCTGCAAATCTCAAGAACAAAGACCATTATTTCCTCTGTCTATTCTCATCACTGCATGTTTTCCCACATGCAAGTCCTGACCTATTACACAGGGTAGCTTCCCTGAGGCCCTCTTACTGATCACCAAACTCATGATAAGGAAAAAACATACTTCACATGATTATTGTGGGAGATAAGGACTACGTAAAGATAGAGAGGGAGCCAGGTATGAAATCTGGTCTCAGTGCTCAGTTTCAGCACCACCGAGTCTGTGGCCATCCCAGATGACTTCCAGTTTCAGGTGTGTCTTGTCTCATTTCAGTTATTTTATACCTCTAAGTATTTTCACCAGGCTAGGATTTAGCTTAGTTGGTAGAGCTCCTCTCTGCAGTCTCTGAGGTCCTGGGGTTCCATTCCCAGCACCAGAAAAGTGGGAGAAGGACCTGGAAATCCACTCCTGAGGCAATCCCAAAACAATCAGCCATTGAAAACCCTATGAGGATCACTATGAGTCGGACATGACTTGACGGCACCTAACAACAAGTATTTTCACCTTGTGCTTCTGCCTGAAATACCTTATCTTCCTTACCAACCAAGTCCATTTTCCTTGGGAACAACTATTCAATTTTCAATTTTCATTATCACCTGCTCTATGAAGCCTGTGTGGTTCCCATTTACCTTCTTTGAATCCTACATACAGGTCTGGTCAAGTCATGAGCCTGGCATTTTTGAAGATGGCACTGGTTGCCTTCTACAGGTGTCTCTCAGCTCTACATAGCTCTTCCCTAGAAGAGGCCCAGACCTAAATTATTCCTTTGTCGCAGGAACTCAGAACATAATAGACATGCAGGAAGTGTTTCTTGAATCAAAGAACGAAAATGCAGTTTCCCTAAAATAGGACATTTATTTGACATTCATTTTTAAATTGGCCAAGATGATTTTCAAAATAAATGAACAAAGAGGATTACGATTTGCTTTCTTCTGTCCCTGTGATCATGAGATATGACCCTTGAGAAATCAAAATATTTAGTTTTCTTTCTATATAATAAAAGCCTTGAGAGGAAAGAAAATTGGGAGGAGGATTTGTGCACTGTTGTCAGGGATTTAGCATGCAATGGAAATTTGCTATTTCTCCACCAGGGAGTGCTAGAAACACAAAAAGAAGCCAGTGCTCACCAATTTATTCTTCCACAGCCAGGAACTGCAGAAACGAAGTAAATTTTCTATCTCCCCTGCACTACATACAATTTCGCAAGAAATAAAAAACTCTCCCATCGTGTTTGAAAACTACGCATGCTTAGAACAAGGTTTACTGCTAATCAGATGCACGTGTGCACACCCCTCCACACATGCCCCCCCTCCACACACACACACACACACACACACACACACACACACACACACACACTAGCACTTTTCAAAGATCCAGGCATTAGGTTTAAAGATGTGTTTATGCTTGGGGTATGTCTGTAATTTGTTCGTTGAGAAATTTAGGTATTATTTATACTATATCAGAATTAGAATCATTGGAAGAAAAACATATGCTATGTTGCTTTAACCATGACATAGAATAAATTATTTTAGAAGACTTGTCCAGGAATCCAAAATGGAGCATCAGTCAACTCTTGTCATTATGAGTGCATAGACGCAATGGTACCAGCTTTTGAATATTAGTTTAGCTTTGCATCTTGAAATGAGCTACTGGGAACACACACAGCACGATCAGTGTTTGGGTTAGTTGTAGCTTCTAAAACTATTGATTTAGACAAATCATATTTTGGCTTCAACATCTTATCTCCGGTTTCTACCTTGAGCATATATCCCTTATTGCCTTGGATTCTGAGTGATATTTTAGAACTATATTCCTGTCTGTGTTCCCCTTTAGATTTGTCATATAGTTTGTGGGCTCTGTGTGTATGTGTACTTTCCATATTTGTAACTCTTGCACATGGCAAAGTTCCGAGTACATTATAAGGACTCAGTTAATGTTTGTGGATTGCTTGCTTATTGATCTGTTTTCACAAAAATGCTGCCAAAAATGTCAGAAAGGATAACGATGAGATTACAGAGGAGACAAGTGAATGGGCAAGAATTGACTAAGGGTAAGAGGACTAACGTTTATTGGCTGCTCACAAGGAGCCAGACATTGCACTAAGGACTTAATATAAATATCTGATTTAATGTTATAATAGTCCAATGAGGAAGGGATTATCACCCCAAATCCTACCACCTATCACCTGTTTGGTTTTTTATATACACAATTGTGATTGTGGCTGTTACATGAAAAATACTGAAATAGATGATGTTCTTGGGTACACTGAAGACTTCACCTGTGCCTTCCTCAGTTCAGGGCTTCAGTGGAGCAGACTGGGATCTGAGCAGTGGCCAGAGTATCCAGTGGGCTGTGATTGAAGCAATCTCCTATACTCATGTAGAGGCAGCAAGGATCTGCCTGGTTACCTTGTCTATAAGAAGGAGGAGCAGTTTGTGGTAATTGGTGGCAATGAAGGCTTCTGATCTTCTGATGGGGATGGCGGACTTCCTGTCTAGCATTTCTTTTCCTCCTTGGGACTCATTAGTATTATAGGAAATGAGTGGATTGTGCAGTGCCAATGAGCTTTGAACAATTTGATTCACTGGGAAGAACATTATGGAGGAGGAGAAACAGTGAGAGTCATGAAAACTGGACTGGGAGAAATTATCAGAGGTATCTAGGTCTACAGTCATACCACCCTGGTGTCCAATCTTACCAGATATCAGAAGCTCAGATCTCAGAAGCTAAGCAGGATTGGGCCTAGTTAATCCTTGGATGAGAGACCACCTGGGGATACCAGGTATTGTAGGCTTGGGAGACAGACCCAGCAACCCACTACTGAAAAAACCAGCTGTTGAAAACACTATGAATAGCAGAGAAGCACTGACAATAATGCCTGTCATGGCAATGTCAGGTAGTGTTTTCTTTGTTGTACATGGGGGTCTCTGTGAATTGGACCTGACTCAACACTACTAAACAACAATAATCAGAGGTTTCCAGTTTAACTTCCAAGCAAGTTGTTAAACCCTCTGACAGCATTTCAGCCAATTGCTAGCTGTGTGGCCTAGGACAAAGAACTTCACCTCTCCTAGTTAGTTTTCTTATCTGCAAAACAAAAATAAATAAATAAATATAAAAACAAAAGAAGAAAACCATATAAGGTCATCACAAGGATTAAATGGAAAAAAAGCATGTGCTCCTAGAATGTACTAGGTTTCCTTTTTCATTTTCTTTTACATAGATTTTGTAGATTTTTTAAACTTTTTGTGTTTTAAATGGACTTTTCTAAAGCAGTTTTAAGTTCATAGCAAAACTGATCATAAAGTTCATGGAGTTACCATATACTCCTTACTCCCACGTACACAGCCTTCACCCATTAAAATCCCTCACCAGAGTGGGACATTTGTTACAATAATGAACCTACATAGACACAGCGTCACAGAAACTCTGCAATTTACCTTAGGGTTCACTGCTGGTGTTGTATATTCTGTAGGTTCTGATGCATGTACAATGACATATTCACCATTCTAGTATCATACATACTAGTTCCACTGCCCTAAGAGTCCTCTGTGCTCTGCCTATTTATCCTTCCCTCCTCCCAACTCCCGGCAGACACTGATTTTTTTGTCTTCTAGCATGCCATGTAGTTACAATCACACAGTATAAACCCTTATCAGGTTGTCTTCTTTCACATAGTAATGTACATGTAAGTTTCCTCTATATCTTTTCATAGCTTGCTAGCACATTTCGTCAAGTAGTTTCATTGTTTTTCATTTCTTTAAGGTTGGTATACAATATATGTATATATGTCTGTGTGTGTATATATATGTATATATATATATATGTGTGTGTGTGTATATGTGTACCCACCCACACACACACACATATACACATACACACAGAGAGAGAAAAAGACAGACAGACAGACAGGGTTGGCCTCAAACTCACTCTCCTTCTGTCCCTGCCTCCCAAGTGCTGGGATTGCAGGCAGGTGCCACTTTTCACCCAGTTGTTCATTTCTTTTCAGCATTAGACAAAGGTCCATTTTCCAAATGTACCACAGATTGTTTATTTATTCACCTACTGAAGGCCACTATGTTTGCTTCCACGTTTTGTGGTGGTTCTGTGGATATTAGATTTCAAGTCATTGGTACCCAGTACTTTTAATGAAAATCATACCTGTCCTAAATCCTATGAATTCCTTCCTCCCTTTATTTCTTCCTAAGGTGAGGGGTCGGGCTGGGAATTAGCTCAGTTGGTAGAGTGCTATGCTACAGTCTCTGAGGTCCCGAGTTCAATTCCCAGCACCACAAAAATGGGAGAAGGACCTGGCAACCCACTCCCAAGGCAATCCCGAAACAGTCAGCCATTGAAAACCCTATGAGGGTCGCTATCTAACAACAACAACAGCAAGGTGAGGGGTCAGTGCTGCTGAAATGCCTGATTTGCAGAAAAATGCTTCTGTTAATTAGCCAAGAAGCTGTGGTGGCACAGCAGGTAAGCAATGTACTACAAATCTGTTTATATAGACTTCTGAAGACGTTTTAAAACAATTAAACCATCAAGGGGACCTGGAGGCAGAGCTTTGCATTTTAATGAGAAATGATTAAATCTCAGGTATTATTGCTGTGGATGTGTCTGAGCTGATAAAGAGGGCAGAGTATTGATTGAGGCCTCCAGGAAGGCAGGAAGCTTACTGGGGCTGCTGGACCACAGAGTAATGAAAGCGTGAAGATCTGCATCCTCTTGGACTGAGGTTAAAGGCTACTGCCCAGAGAGTTAACTAGATTCCTCAGCTTTGGTTTAGTTGGACTCTCCCTAGAGGGACAGATAGTGCATTTTGACTTCAGAGGGGTGCTATTGATCGATGCAAGTTGAGGGATGCTGATGACATCCATTAGGAAAGGATGAATGACACAGCACTGGGTCCTGACCTGAGTAGTGACTGTTGGAATTAAAACCATTGTATGCAATCACTGCCTAGAATTGGAGGCCTGAAAAACTGTTCCCTGCAACTTGTGAATATGTATGTGCCACAAGGATGGCAGCCACATAGTCTCAGACTTCTAGTGCCTTCACTGTGAAGGATACACTGATCCCTATGGATCTGCTTTATTCTCAGATCATCACACCTGGTCACCCTCTACCCACTCACAGTTCGCTAAGTGAGGGATCATATAGACAGCTGAACACAAGCAAGTGCAATAGTATGACAATCAATAATGCCTCGATGAGTACAGTGTTGGGACCAAAGAGGCCACAGTCAACTTGAGAGGTGTGAAGAGCCCGGCAGAAAAGTCTTCCTAGAAAAGGTTGAAATGTGAGTAGGCAGAAAAGGGATGGTGGCCAATAAGGTCATGGAGATGTGGGCACCAGCATCCCCTATGCCTTTCTGTTTCCTGGAATCCTTCCATGGGTCATGGCTAACCAAGAGCATGCCCATTGGAGATCAAGACACTTCTTTCCAAAGTGACATTACCTTTGGGAGCATTGACAACTTGTGTGAATTGGTTTAATCAGATTGCTTTCCTCTATAATGCCTACAAGATGAGCTGTACTGAGGACTAGGAGAACCAGGAGATGCAGAGTGCAGGAGAAGGTTGCAGGATGGAGTACTGAGGGGCCGGGTTACTCTGGCAGTGGAGTTACAGGTGGCTGGAGAGAAGCGCAGAGGACCCAAGTGGCTGGGAATTGGCTCAGGGGAAAGGAGAGAGAGAACAGCAGAAATAAATTTCACCTGCCTTGCAATTTGGCTCTCTGTCAGTCCTCATTTTGTTTATTTCAGCGCTGTCTAGCCATCAAAAGACTGAGTTGCTCCCATGCAACTAGGACCCCCTTTCCCCTTGCATCGACCAGTGTAATCCCTGTAGGGCCCTTAGAAGTTATGGCACAGCTGAAAGACTAGGTCTTTTGATTAGACCTTCTAAGACCACTTGTATGGAGAGGACTTAATTTTGTCCCTTGGGAAGTACCTTTTTTATAGAGCTCTACATTGGCCAAGAGAGTCTGCCTCCATATTAGGGTTTTCTATTTTTGTTTGAAGGAAGTTGGCATCTCTCCTGTGTGAGGAGTTCACTGAAGCTGAAATTCTTCCATTAGCCATTTTGGTTTGCAAACAGAGATGGGAGTATATGCAGTTGTGCCCGTGGTGGCCTTAGCACTAGCTGAAATTGCCTAGTCAAAAGACAATGAGGAAGAACCCAGGGCCATGCTCTGAAGTTGACCACTGTCCCTTTAAACATGATTGGCTATTTAACAAATCACTTTCTTAAACTGGCTGCATAATTTGTCAAATCTAGTCCAAAATTAAAATACGAGGCCCCTTGATCAAAAATTATTAAGCAATTTCAAAATGGTGAGAGCAAAGCGTAAAAGCACTTGAGGGCCATTCTGAGAGTAGTGCCATGTACAGCTGCATGGATCATACATCCAGGAAGTCGGCTCTGCCGAGGAGCAGCTCTCCTGCCCTCCTGGGTTCTGAGGTATACTGATGTCTAGATCCCTAGGCTATGGACAGCCATTGGGGAATAGGGGAGGGTATTCAATGTCAGGGCAGAACAATTTTCTCCATCCTCTGCATCCTGCTGAAATCTCATCCTTATAGCTAAACCAATCCCACTTGAGGCTGGATCCCTCTGGGAGGGGCTAACACTTGCAGCTGTTGTCGGTTACACTCTTAGTGTTAGATGGAAAAGTGGAGGGCGAGAGCACAAGGCAATTTTGATTATGCAGAGAAGCTTAAGGAAAAAATATGTAAGTTCATGGAATGCTTTTGAATATACATAGTCTTCCTTTCCATATATCACTGAATATGGGTGATGGGGCTCCAAAAATGTAGCTCCCTGTGGGTGTCAGTAATTCTTCAATATTCATTGATAGTGACAATATTCAGAACTTGAGACAGATTTCCTTTCTCTCTGACACAAGGGAAGTTTTCCCAGAGCTACACAGAAGGAGAATCCAATCTGTTCCATAGGAAAGACTCATTTGCTCCCGGAATAACTTAAATTTCCATTTCCATTTGCATTTTCAACCAAAATAGTGGATCTTTCATAAAGCAAAAATAAAAAGAATGGCAATTTGTTCTAGGGCTTTGCTTTTCTTTAAAAATTTGATTCCTGTATTAACACTACTGAGTGCTTCCATAATATATATGGTATAATGCTGAAATAGTCTATTTATTGTTTTCTGTTATAATTAGATGAAAGCCTTTTCATAGGCTGTTAATAGATTCTCTGAATTTTTAACAAAAGAATTGAATATGAAAATGTATTTTTTAGGCAAAGAACTGAAAGTTCAGGTACAATCTCACCATTTTATGAGTAATTTTCAGAGGACTAAGCAAGTAATTCTTGCAAATGTCTGTTTTGCTTATAGCATTTTCTGTTCATCAATAATTCAATTTCAAAATAAAAGACACATTTCTACATCCCAAAAGCTATTGGGGAGCCTTTCAGACTACCAGATTCCAGACCATGGGAGAAGCGTCTAACAAATGAGGCAGCTAGCTCGGAAAGCTCCTCTAATATGCTAATGGATCCAGTTACAGATCACTTTTCATAATTCTAGAAGGCAAAATAAAATTTTATGTTTGGAAATAATAAGTTTAAGCAAATAGTATGGACGAAGCTTATATCTACGTCCAAGGAATGGTCTGATTACTGCCAGAACAATACTGCTACATGATGAATCATTAATGATCTGTGAGAGTCATAATGGTCTGTCACTAATGCCCATTAATGATCTCTCTATACCGCGAGTATGGGCTTGATGTTTCTGGCCAGTACCTTGGAGAATACTTTAGATATGCCTTAAATTTTCTCTGATCTCCTTCTCTCTGTCTGCTCCAAATGTAGACAGCAATTGTCTGGGTAGGACCAGCTAATAAAGAAGCATGGCTTTGTTAAGGAAGTCGTATTCAGGTAAGATTTATTTACGCAATGTTTTTGAAGGATGTGAATCTGAAAGCTTATCCTGGACATTGATGTCTTTGTAGAAATTAACAAATTTATGCCGGGTATCTTTCTGTGGAGGTCTTTTTTTTTCTTTCCATTTGGGACAGAGTCTCTCCGTTCTCTGCACTCCATGATGTTTAGCTGTTTACCTTAGACTCGTTGAAAAACACAACCTTTGTTTTGCTTTGCTTTTTCTAAGATGAATTTAAGATATCGAGTGTGTTGAAAAGTGACTGTTTATCTAACTATTGAAAGCCCTATTTGTATTTAGAAAATAGTACACTAGCTGATTCAAAAGAGATTTCTTGTTCTAGATTTGCATTAACACACAGTACAAAATGTTAATTTTAACTTATGAAGGAAGAAAAGAATAGGTCATTCAAATTAGCTTTAAAGGTGTTTTTCAACAGAGTTCAGGAAAGGTGGATACAATCACAGTTATTCTGACAATCCCATTAGGCGTATCTTTGGGGAAATCACAGAAGATAAGTAGTCCATAATATCTAAAGGAAACTAGGAGAGGATATGTTTCTCTATGGCGGTGAGAGATGCCGCAGACAGCTGATGGAACCAACGCCCAACAGCCTCCAGCTCGCGGAAAAACAAGCAAGCGAGAAGGTGGCCTGAGCCAGTGGCTACTTTCAAACCCCTTTGAAAATAGGACAGGGCTTCTTTAGGAGGGTTGAAATCCCTGTAGTGGCTACCTTTTGGTGGGAAATTTTCACATGTAATGAAATGAAAAGTGACTTGGTTTCTTGCAACACATTTTGACAATCGTTGTACTATCTGAACGAAGTAATCTCACCAAGTAAACATGTTCATTGAAATCTTTTGCACTTTACTGTTGAACTTGAAAGGATTCCAGGGAATTCTGACCTCTCCAAATGTTTTATTTTGCTAGAACATTTTGTCCATATGATTGATTGCTCATTGTGAATTTTTGTTTCTTCAAAATCCTTCCCTCTGGCCCCAAACTGCTGCATAGCATGTATGTGTTCAAGTATTTAAGTGGGATTAATAGGCTTTCTCTTCAAGTACTTTACAAGATCACTTAAGCTACTTGGAGTCATCCTAGAGCAACCCCAAATGAAGGTTTGGATTGATCTATCATGTAACTTGGGCATTATTTATTTAGTTATTTTGAATTGATCTTCCTACACAAAGGAGAAAAAGACCCATTTGAAAGGTTAGAGCAGCAAAGGCAATAGTAGCAATGAAAATCATTATAGAATTTGTGAAGTCAGTTCAGCATTTAACTTTCTCTTTAGTCTCACAATTCGTGCCTCAATAAACCCACTAGAGTTTTCACTTGTGAGATGGGGCAGTCTGTATTCATCTTTAAGGAAAGGAACTACAGACTCCATGCCCTTTATCTCAGGGTATGGTTTATGTAGCTGAAACACTTACGTTTGCCACTGTATTTGTGAAGTATTTGAGTGGAATGCATACATTAATTCTTTGCTGAGTAAGGCTGTGACACACGTAATTCTCAACAAACAATTATTGCATTGACATGTGCATCTATTAATTTGAAATGGTCATGTTGCCATCTAAGCTGTTGGGTTAGATTCAAGCACAAACCATCTTTATGCTTACAAAAGACTTCCACATTGATTGATGAAATGTTATAAATAGATATGTCCATTTTAATAGATGTATGTTCATGGAAAACTGAGCCCCTTTGCAGAAATGAATGCAAACTCTGAGACAGATCAGCAGTGACTGGAGATGCAGCAATTGCTCTTCTTTGAAAGGAATATGAAAAGTACTTTTTGTGATATAGGGTACGCTCAGAATTCATGGTAGCACAATGCAAATGAGAGCAGAGGAAAGGGTTATTATGTAATCAAAGAATGGCAAACCCCAAGAAAGGTGAGGTGGTTTATCTTTTTGCCTTCAGATAGGAGAGCACTTTACCCCTTGTATATAGATGAGACTGTCTCAGCCACCACATCCACGAGTTCTCTACAGGACTCATTTGAATAGCTCTTAATGCATGAACATTCACCCTTAGTCCCCATCCTCCACTTCAATCTGACACCTCTCATTTGTTCTTTGGGGAAGCTAAATAGACAGTAGCTGTTTTCTGTTAACTCTTCACAGCCTAGAAGCCCTCATGATCTTGCTTATTCAAGTTAGGCAACCTGAGTTTCTTCAGTCCACCCTTTTTGTCTTATTTCTAACATACCAAGGCTTAGCTCATCTGTTTACATCTCTAAAGGTTTTAATTCTTGCCTTGCTGCCTTCAGCTTGTCTGGGACTACATCTTCAACTTCTCAAGGTCCCTTGATGTTCTCTTCTGTTTCTTGATGGATACAGACATGGTATTATTCAGTGGCATTCGTACACCTGCCTAATATTCCACGTACCATATTGACTTAGACTTTCCAAAATACAGAGCACATGAAGACAGATTTCCCTGTCTTAGGGGACCCAGATTTCCTTGTCTTAGGGGACCATAGGAAACAATATATTTTCAAATAATTTTCTTAAATATGACACTTTGGGAATTATAAATTTATTGTTTTTAAATTACCAATTTCTTGGTTCATTTTTCTGAGAATGCAGTAGTGTGCTTTCATGTGTGCCAAGATGACTCACTCTAAACATTGAGGCATCTGTCACCTGCACAGTGCCTGAGAGTACCTTCTTACAGTATATAGTTCTGACTGCCTGGCCCTCACCTTGTACATACTAGATAATAAATGTCTTTTTAGCCATTGTATATTGAAAATGTATGCATAGGGCCCTGAAAAATATTTCATTATATTTTCTTTAGGAAATTATTAAACTATGTTTATCTTATAAAACAATAAAAAATGACTGTAATTCAGGTCTTTAGAACCTGTAATGGAAGTCTATATTACCTTTTTCCATTTGCTTTAGAAACTGGAGGCTTTGGAGTTGCAAACAATGTTGAAAGTGAAGATGTCTTGAGTGGTAGGACAGTTTATCTGCACTGCTAAGCTCTTGTGAAGGAAGGAGTGTTTTTACAGGAAACAAAGGCCTCCTGAGTTGAAAGAGTTCTGTAAGTTCCCTTTAGGTAACAGTTTGGTGAGAGAAAGAAGAATATGCCATCACTTTTACTTTTAATTTCAGCTGTGCCACTGGGCATGGCCTACAAGTTTAGGCATATCTCAGTTGGCAGTTCGAGTGTGCCTTGCTTCATACAACAAAATTGTTTCCAGAAAATTATATATAAATCAAGTCCCATTTGAAATCCACATGAGGTACATAGTAAGAATAGGAGCCTTTTGTGAGTGTTTCTATAAAGTGGCGACTTCCTGTGCAATAGATGTATTTAAAGGATCATTCCTTACACATTTGGAAGCCTGTATTTTTTAATACTAGGATGAAAACAAGATATCTGCATTTTGTTCAGAAGGAATTATTTGACCAAGGCTTGCTGAGCCTATATATTTCAATGTAATAATGCCTCATTTGTGAGACTGTTAAAATGGTTACATTTAAATATCCTGTGTTTTATAAGTTTTAGAATAGCTTATTAGTATTTCCTATGATAGTAGCTACTATCTGATTTGACATGATACTATACTTACATGATACTTACAATAAAAAAATTTTAAACTCTACCAAAGGGGAGTTGTAACTAATAGGCAAGGCCAGATATGTGTTTAAATAGAATATTCACATACTGTCTGTGCCCAGCATTTTCATGAGTTACTCATGCTTTACTATTTCTAGTTCAACATGCAGCTACCAGGTCCACATACTCTTTCCCAGCATACACCATTCTTTACATTGTTCTCTGAGGATGAAGAATATGATTCTGGAGCCTCTCCTTGCATGATGATGTGGATGTTACTTAGATATATACCAGGTCTCCAGAGGAGTCAAAATTGAGACTGTTTACTCAGACTCTCTTTGGTTGGTGATATGTATGCATGTCTGGGTAAATACCAAATATAACAATATTCTTTATAATATGCATTGTTTTACTTAGGCATAACTGCATTGCTGAGTAAGAAGGTATTTTCAGCTGTAATACTAAAATAATGCTATGAAAATAAAGTCTCGAAATGCCACATTCATCATGTTTCTTCCTTATATAAAAGCCCTTTTCTGGCTTCACTTTGAATGCCAACTAGTTGGGGGCATAGGGGAGTTGACTTAATTCTGTAAGCAAAGCCTATAACAGTCTGGCTCAACATACCTTTCTAGTCCTAGCGCTTTCCTTCTCTACAAGTATTATTTCAGCCATGCTGATCTCCTCTATTGTACCTAGAGGAATTCATACAGTTCATTAATGTGCATTCTATGCAGTGCCCTCCCTGTGATGTGCTAGACATTGAGGAAGGTGTCAAGATCAAAGAGCCCTGGGCCTCACCTTCCAGGAAGGCACCGTCTGCTTGCCCAGCTACTTTATGTCAGACATACTGTGAAGAGTGTTGCAATCTGAATACAAATCCACAGGGGAACCAGATTAGGAAGGATGCCTTCTGCTGCCTGCATTTTGGATGGCTTCTTTGAGGAGGTGTAATTTAACCAGGGACTTAAATGAGTATAACTTGGGTTCATGTCCTCTGAGATGTCTCACCTATCCCCTAAACCAAATAGAATTTCTTTCCCCATTCCAGGAGTCTCATAATACTCACTAGCTAAACCAATCACATGACATTCATCCTAAACTCCCTCATATCATATTTACCACTATACTTATATCTCCCACTTGATTATAATTTCCTGGGAGGCAAGGCCCATCATCAACACTACTTTTTATCTCCCTAATCAATACCACTATACTAGTAATGATAGTAACTGAAAATGTCATTTATATAAGAAAAAAAAACTTGGTTGGGTTCTGAGAATTCCTTGACTTCTTAGTTAACCATTGCTATACAGTAGTATGCCTGCAGCTATAGCCCTGTGGCATCCGATCCCGTCAGATCTCGGAAGCTAAGCAGGGTCGGGCCTGGTTAGTACCTGGATGGGAGACCGCCTGAGAACACCAGAAGCTGTAGGCTGGGAGAAGGACCTGGCAACCCCCTCCCAAAAATCAATCTGCCATTGAAAACCCTATGAACAGCAGAGAAGCACTGACAATAGTG